>SCLD01163841.1:0-20917 GCA_004367895.1 Oikopleura longicauda
CGGTAGTCAACCTTTTCCACTTCCAGACTCAAAATTACATTTGAAAAATTGCCATTTTATTGAAAAAATGAAACTAAAGAGAAAATTTTCAGAAAGTAGCTTTCACAAGTCTATAACAAGTGGACTCAAAAATGTTCTTGGACCATATAGAACAGGTATCCGCAGACCGATCTATTCGAGGATCTGGTCCGAGGATGTGGTCTGTAGATTCCTAAAAAGCGAACATATCCCTTGTCTTCAAAGCAGAAAATCAGCCATTTTAACAACGGTAAGGATAATTTTAATTTAATTTTAAAGTCGTTCTAGAAGTTATTTCATCTGTTCGTTTCTTGGAACATCTGTCTCTTAGAACTATTTCTATTTATGATTCTTAAAATCCATTTGTCACTTGCAGCAAATTCAGCTCAAGTGGATCGAACTCAACTATCAAAACTTCAGACTCAAAATATGAGTACGATCTTTTCCTTCAAATAAAAAATAGCTCTAGACAACTTGGGAAACTCGAATATTTGTTTGGATCTGGATCATTCTATCTTTTTATGAGAAAAACCAGTCACACTAAACTTTAATTTCTGTTTCTTGTGCATAAACATATAAGTCGTAGAATGGCTTATCACTTGTTAACTGTAACAGCTGTTGAGTACTCTTAGAGCACGCAAAAGTTCCAGTTTAAAGATTAGTTCAATCCGTATAGTCCAATTGAACGATCATTTTGTATATTTCTATACGGTGTAAAGAATCATATATGAAATACGCAAATCCCTATCGGTATGCCGGACAATTAAAGAGTCCGAGAACCGCCGTTTTACCCCTATCACCGGGTCAAGACCTAGGGCTTATTCTGTGTAAAAGAATTAGTATATTTTAGAACATGGAAATCAAAAACCTTTTGAGTGCACCAGTGCACGAAAATTCTCGGCATAAAGAGATAAAATCCCATATATTCCTCATATTGGTGAAATTTCGGAGCTCAAATAACGTTTTGAAGCTCTTTTGAAATCAAATGACGTCATCAATGAAAATGAGTCATCGCTTTTCTCACCAGTATAAAAATTTTTGCACGTATTTAATACGTTAAAATCAATCCCTTTTCAGAAGTCAGGCTGAAAGGATGAAGAAGGATGAGAATGGGGAATATTCGATCACGTGACCAAATCAAAAAGTTTCTAGAACATGAAATTTTTTCGAAAAATCATTTTCAAAAATCAAAATCAGTTTTGATTTTTTCAAGTCTGGAAAGTAAGTTCAATATACATAATCACGATTAATGATTTTTTCTGAAATTTTTCAGGCGAGGCTATATAAGCGGCTCGCTGATACCTTTTCTCCTCACACGATCGTCATGATCTTTCAGAAAAGAGCAAAATCGGAAAATTTTCCCCAAAAAACCTCAGACATAAGTTTTTTAAAGGAACTAGAACTGATGGCACCGCCCAATCAATCAGAGATGCGCCAAGCAGGTGAAAAGAATGTGCTCACCTATATCATTGCGCTCATTTATGAGCAAAATCCAAGGCAGCTTATCCTGGAAAGGGGTCTGACGTTCGCCCCGTTAGTTCCGGACGTAATAAAAGAAGACGATCCAGCAGCAAACTCATGCTGTATTAGCATTGACTTCGATAACGAAGACAATTCGCAAGCCAATGCAAATTTTCTGTGCCCGGCATCAGGTGAATAAATAGGACAAAATCCGGACCAGGATAATTCCTATAAAGTTTTTTGTTTAATATTAACAAAATTTTTCTAGAACGGGATTGGAAGGCCGTCTTCGCGCTGATTCATGACTTCACGAACATGATTCAGGCGAGAATTTCGTTCAAGTTTGGGTTGAAGGCGCATGCGCCTGAAATTAACAAATGTCTGGTAATGACTAGAGACACCAAAATTCCTAGTCTGATGAATGAATTATCGCATATGCCCAAAACCATGCAGGGAATAGAACTAGGCGATTCATTCGGAACGATTATCTATTCCATCAAGGATAATCGAAAATCGGAAGGGAGAAGGTAAGATCAGATAATCACATCAGACGGGACTAAACTCTTATTTTTTAGAGCGGTGAATGCCCCAAAAAGAATTTTCTGGTCAATGGACCATCAAACGGATGCGGATATAATCGAGAAGGCTTATCCAGCTATTCGTAATGCAAATGCGTCTCTCAACTCAGTGGAAGCTAGAAAAAATTTCCTGCGAGATTACAAAAAAGCTAAACTCGCGTTAATTTCGGAAAGTGAATATCTGGACGGATACGAGCTAGTCCAAGAGGATCAACTGCCCACGGAACAGATGAGTTTAACCGCATGGCTGATCCGAAATCAATCTAAAGCTCTGACGGTTGAAAACACCACCTTCATGGACTTCAAAGCACCAATTGAATTTGAGGCATTATTAATGCCGAAAGAATTGTTGTAAGTCCCATTCAAATACAATAAATATATTGAGAAAACATAGTTTTCGCAAATAGTTAATACGAACTTTTTATCTAACTAAATAAATAATTTCATTTCAGAACGTTGGAAAAAGAAGTCACTTTCCAGATAAATGGAAAGGAAGTCAAAATCCTAGTTCAAGCGGCACCAAGTGATGATCCACTTCATGAAAATCGATTTGGCGTATCACTATCGCACGCTAATAGCTTTATTGCAGCGTTCAAGAATCACAAAGTCAAAGGTTACAAAGTGTGTAATCGATATGTGATGAATGGTCAATCAGCATCGGTCCACGCTGAGACCAGTTTATGGAACATGCTTAATTATAAAGTGAGTAAAAAAAGGAATTCTACTTCATTTGGTAAATAACTTGTCGAATTAATTGCTTTTATTTCATAAAATCAAGTATTTGAGTTTACAAAAAGGGAGAAGGTGTTAATCTCGACCTTTTAGTGAATATGCCCTATTCACTGAACTGCGTGAACTTATGGAAGTATGAACTTTCGAACCCATCCGAGATGATGTTAATTATATATACTTAAGTCTGACTCAGCGGAGCCAGGTGGTTTTGAACCAGGGGCCCCCAGATTACTAACAACCGGTGGAACAGCTGCTCTACCGACTGCGTCATCTGGTCGCCCGAAATGAGTAGATTAAAATTAGGTTTTAGACCAAATCAAAATTTTCGAAATCAAGGTCACAGGCACCTGAAAATTTTTAGGGGACAACTTTAGAATCTCAGGATTAGATATTTTGCAGAATTTTTCAAATTCTTCAAGAGGAACCTTGTCAAATTTCACTTTTTAGGAACTGAAAAAGCAAGGTCACCAATTGGCTAATTTCAAACCTTCATCGGATCATTTTGTTGAATTCGCCAATGCAGTAGTCAAAATCCGAGTATTTGACGAATTTCTACAGCTAGCAGGCCAGCAAGCAATGATGCAATTCGCAAATTTTTTGCCCCTAATGATGGTTGATGACTCCACTCAGTCAGCAAAAGAAAATTCGGTATTCAACCTGATTTATATCAATTTTATCAGGATGATTTTCGCCCAAATGATTGGACAAGAAAATAAGCCAATACTACCAATCGAATTCTTCAATAAAATGGCCCGTATTGACAATTCTGACGATATGGAAAAATTTGTGATAGAAGACTTCGTACCACTGGTAAAAGCGCCTAAAACTTTGGGTAGAAATATGCCAAAGTTCAACCAATCATGGGATGCGGTCACGGGAGTGATGAAATATCTTTATAAAAACGTAAGAAAACTTACTATTTTCATACCTCTTTTTGAGTCAGAATTCTGACGAAATTTAGTAACGTAATCAATCATAGATTGACAGAAGCTTAAATTATTTCATTAAGGTGTCCATGACCACACAAGCGAGAGCCCTAAAAGAAATGGAAGGGAGTTTCTTTCGCACCATTGGCAATCAGAAAGTGTCCGAAGGTGCTCATCGATTAGCAGTTTCAGTTCTACTTGCGGTAACAACGTTACCTAAAACAGCCGTATCAACGTTCCCGATATTGGCCACGTTGGGACATGTAACCGACAGATTACAGGTAATCTGCGATTGGGAAGCTTCATTGATAAAACGAGTCAAAGATGCATGTCGAGTCAAAAATCAGAAAGTAGTCAGTCAAGGCCTATTTCAAGTATTTTTCAATACTTTCAAACCAAATGGTATCCCAGGCACACCTACAACACCTACGCCGGAGCTAGGAAGATATTACAAAATGATTTTGGCCGAATTATCACAGGCAAAAATTAATGATGTCTTCTGGAAAGGGCACATCAACGAAGAAGATATGAAACTAGCCCAAAAACTGTTCAATAAACCGGATTCGGATGTAGCAATCATCTCGTCCGAATTATTAGAATTGGCAACGACAGGACTCTCAATTTCAGCTCAATCGAGCTTCAATGTAGAAGCAATGTCAGAACCTGGCTCACATTTTTCTGGGTTAGATTCAATCCGTGATTTTGAACCCTTGCTAAATCAAACGGACAATGATGCGTATATGGACGCAGCAATTTCACAAGAAAGCAACAGATGGTCAGAACATGATCTGGAGTTCTTTAATGGAGTGGATCAATCTGCTTTATTCAAAGTCAACGCAGAATCATGCCTATATTTTGATCTTGAAGAAAACTGTTTCTGCAAAAATCCTGCTGTCGAAAACACAGCACGATGTACGAAACATCAAGACACGGCCAACTCTGACTTTATGAGAATTCTGGCGAAGATGAATAAATCCTCGGTCAAAACAGGATTTTCACTATGCAAAGCAGCTTTCCGATTGTTGAATGAGCCCCAAATCACAAGTGATTTCGTCGAATACGCACCATGTTTGGAAGGATCTCTCCCGGCATTCAAACATAGCACAAATAACCTACGCAAGTTACTTATTGCAGGATTCAAATCCTTCAAGGCGGGATATTTGACAAAGTCGTCAATCCCTTTCAAAGATAACTTCTTTGTCGATGAATTCCCAGATGCCAAAGATATCGATTCACGAAAATGGATGCATGCATACCTATCGTTAAGGGTAAGTGCATATTAATGTAGTGAAATATTACTTCACACAAAATAAAAGTCAAAACTTGACGTAACGTAGTTACGAGAATAACGTTATACCTTTATAGGAAACCTTGAAGGCCAGAGCATGCGATGTTTATAATGACTGGGAAATTCATTTGTCGGAGCTACTAGTGGACGTAGGTGCATATCAATACCACATGAAACCTACGGACACGATTGGTCCTGAATTCGAAGGTGGAAAATATCGTTTGAAGCCAGCGAGTTTAGCAGCTGATATAATTCAAATGGAAGATAGAGAAGTGCCGGTAGCCCCAGCACTATGCATGAAACCGGACCTAGATGGAACTAATACGCCATCTACCGATGGAGCACATGGATTGCGAGTCTTTAGACTCTCAAAAGAAGAAGATGAGGATATTCAGAAGAATTTTCCCGAAAAAGGAACTCAAAATCTTCGGAACATGATGCATAATCTATTCTCTCCAAGAGTTCAACCAATTCTAGGTGATTTCACGAACATGAAACCTCCAATGTTTATGGACTTCGACCCGAACGTGAAAAACGATTACAAAGGGATTATCTATATTGCGTGTACGCATACAGATACTCCCCAAGATTTGCGTCATAAAAATGCCAGACAAACTTCAAAGGATTCGAGAAACGATCCGGCTTTCCACTACGAACATGGATCCCCAAGATTCGAGGTGATGGCAATGATCAAACTTGGATTGAAATCGGTTGCGATTGCAAGTTTAAACGATTTGAGTATATCGGATGACGACAATTCACCGATTACGCAAGAATACTTGGAAACCCAGTTGGCTTTCTTGAATGGGAATAAATCTTTTGAGGGCATATCTGCCCGCAATACAGCTCGATATCTGAGACAGCGACAAAGGGCCATTACACGAATCACTAATGGCGCTGAAGATCTGGATGCGATCCGAAAAAGGGACAAATCCATCGCTCTGTCAGCATTTAACAAAACTATTATGCTACAGATCCAACTTGTGAACAAACTTCAACAAGGACGTGTAGCAGTGGTTTTCTTAAATTTTGGCTCTGGTGGTATCAGTAGTACTCTGAGAAACGAAGGATGCCTCTTCAACAGAATACCAGAACCAATCTTCGAACCAAACATCCTTCAATTTCAAGGGCTTCAAGATCATTTTGATTTAATACAAAATGAAAAAGAAGGAAGGGTTCGATATATAGATTACTTGCACGAGGATGCCTCGTTCAACTTTTTGGTTTTCAAGCCAAGACATGGCAAAGAAATCACCAAACGACCGTCGGAATTTCATAAGAAATGGCCATCATCAAGTAACTATTCCAAAGAAGAGCTCGAGCGATATCGATGCTTTTCTGAGGTGGTTGACATGAACTCAAATATGGCTGACTTAATAGTCATCAAAAATGATATGGAAATCCCGGTCATGGATTACCTGGTAACAATGCAAGGATCGCCGCAAATGACGTCACATTTCAACCACGTAGCGAATGTTATTCCACACTGGACGAAACGTGAAATCTTTGACAAATATGGTAAAGTCAGGCGTTATAATAATGTTCGAGGCGGTCAAATGAATTTTTCTGAGGGTGACCCTCAACAATGTCGAATAAATCAATCCAAAATTGTATTTCCACTTCGTGGAAGTACAAAAATGGATGTCATTCGGGTTATCAATGATATAGAGGTGAATGACGAGTCCAAAATGCCATTCAAATCTATGAGATACCCAGTCGAAGACGGTCAAAAACACCAGAATTTGATAGCTCAAAGAGTGGCTTGGTTTCAATCAAAGCTTGATTTTGACTTGGAAAAAGCGTCAGAATGGACAGCTATTGAATTCACCGCCTTCTTCGGGACACAACCCGAACTGGTCAATAAAGATGATCCAGGATAGTATTCAAAATAACTAATTAATCAAAAATATTAATTTCAAATAATGAAAAAAAAAAATGCAGCGTTAACCACTGGTAATCATAAGCGTTACATTAGTATAGTTATTTTGAACACTGATTCAGGCGAAACTATTGAGAAGCTGGAAAACCAAGGCTTCGCAACGAATTTACTGGCGATCGCCAGGCAAGAAACCAAAAAATTCTTCGCACTGGCGCAGAAAGGTCTGATTATGATGACGCCGATGAAGACATATCAGAAGCAACGTTATTATCCAGGACTCAACATGCAACTGTTAAGGGACCCTGAATGGCCAGAACCAGCAAGCTATTGGACAGCGAATGGTGAGAATTTAACAAATATTCTCACCCAAGTAAATCTGCAAGGATATTACTCACTGGAAGAAGAAAAGAGAGTCATTCTAACTGAGAAATCATACCTGAAAGTTGCCACAGACTTTGGTCTAGGTGCTGGAAGGGTTAGAAATGATCACGATCTGGGATATCTCGATTTTCTACAACAAAAGCTGGGTCAATTTGAAGGTACCGAAGTACCTGCAACGAATCAAACACGAAAACCTTTTCGTACAATGATTAATAGGGGAGCACCGAGTACGGAAATTGATTCAGATAGTGATACTCCCACGTTGGTTAACGAACATGTGGAAGTTCTATCTACCGATAATGAGACTTATATTGGATCTCATTACAATCAACCACGCATGTCACTGGACCCGAAAGACATTCCAGCAACCGACTCTATTTCGTCGTCATCACGACTCAATCAAAGATTAGATAGGGGAAGATCAGATCGAACTCGACACCCTTATCAAAGATCGGACTTGTCTACTTATGTCCCGGAACGAATGGAGAAACAGCCGATCGAAAAACCAATTTTTGAATTAAGACCAAGACGAGCTTTCCGTGGCCGAGCCTTTGCGAGTTTCGGAAATCTAGTGCCAGTTTTATTTGGAACCACCGTGTTTCCGTTGGCTCCAAAACAAGAAAAATTGTATTATAATGTTGCCTTGGACACCAATTTGGACCATTTCGATGGGGATGCCGATCTGATGTTCATGGATGACATAAAGATACACATGAAACCACTCCTTGCTGCCATGAAAACATCGAGGCAAAAATATAAGACATTTCTGTCGCGTCGCGACAACAAGTTCTATTCCAAAGATTGGGAGGAAAAGTTTCCAAATGCATCTCATCGTATAACTGAATACAATGGATTGCATACGGAACCTATTGATACCGAACGGAATGCGGGCTCATCATATTCACCGACGATGTATGAGCAAGAAGTTGGGGTCAAACGAACCATGCTCATGTCAGGAATCAGTAAAAATCATGGTGGTGTTAAAACTGACAAGGTCGAAATGGTGAATATGGCTGAACTTGAGCTCCGAATGGCGCGCACATCACTTCAAAATATTTTTGAAAGTGTCGAACGCCCTGATATGGAATCTGATTTTCAATTGAGATTTCAAAAATATCAGAACAAGGTGGCGCACTTTACTAAAATTGCGGAAAAATGGGACCGACCTCATGGATTTCTGGCCAAAATACGCGCCCTCAAGGAAATTGACAGTTATAAAAAGTTTGAAGAATGGCTATTGACGGAAAAACAATCCATTTGTGACCTCAATATGCTTCACGAACTTTGGATGACCAACGGTCTGGCAAGAAGAATCATTGTGCCTACACAGGCGATTCGAATTGGGCACTGGTTGACAGTATTCTTCCAATACTCGACGTTTAAAGCCAACCGACCTATGGTAAGCGTTCAATCCCCATTTAATAATCATAATTTGGCGTTACAAAGTAACGGAAAAACATTTAAAATGCAAATAAACTTTTTTCAGATCGAAACTATGTTGAGAAAAGCTGGAATGTGCGAATCCGACATACGATATTATGCAAATTCGGAACTTAACTCATGGTCCAAGTTGCTGGCCACTCTTTGTATATTATCAAATGAAGAAATTCATGTCAGACGTACCATTGAACTTCATAATGAAGTGCAAAGTGCGAGAAAACCATTAAGCTAAGAAAAGAGAAATTTCCGAAAAGTCACCTTTTAGAAATTGATCTTTTCTCTAGTGATTCAAAAAAACTGTTATTTCTGACCGATCGGTCAACAAAAATTTCTCTCTAATATTCCCACGTGACACGACAAAAGCCCACTATCCCTTCTCATTCCCGAGGCTCAGGTCTTTTCATTAAAAACTATCTCCATTATATAAATCGTCCGTTTTAATTACATAATGTACAGACGAGAAAAGAAAAAACGGTCGTGACCAAGTTAACCTTTCTCGTCTGGTCACATTCACAACATACACCTCTCATGCACATTTCAAAACTCAAAATAAATAAACCTATTTTGAGTTTTTTCCCCAAATTTCTTCCCCTTGTACATTAATAAATTCGTCATCAATAAGCAGAAAAAAATGTGTTGTTTGTGCATAGAAATTGCAATGATAGTATCATCTGAAAAAAGAGTGCATAAGACGGAGATAGTAGTGAAAGAGGTTATGATGAGTGAAATTGTCGGTTTCAAAAATGTCGGGAAAATAGTGGTGGCCAGACAGTATCGAACATTAAGAAATTTCGGACCCCTGGGGCCCTCAAAAAATTTTTTTTACCGAAAAAGATCTTCAAGACGAGATGTCTGCCTCCAGGCGAACCGACAGACGAAGGCGAAAATTTGTTTTGAACCAATCACATTGGTGAAAATTTCTTCAGCTAGCAAATTTTATATTTTCACGTGACCGACGCAAAAACATGGCCTCAAACCAAAAAGTTCCCAACTTTTATAAGCAAAAAGAGAAACTAAATAAATTCAACATGGTCAAAGAGAAATCTACTCGTAAAATAAAAGAGAAACCTGACGCTGAAGCGCTAGCTGAAGAACCACCTAAAATGGTTCCGATAGAAGGTGCAAAAGTTCGAACTTTTTCAACGGTCACGGGATTAGCTAACAAAATTGTGCTTAAAGTCAAAGAGGAGACAGATGAAAGTGAAAAACTGGCCATTTTTAAAAATGGGATCCAAGAATGCATTCAAAAATTTATTTCTATCTCATTTGAGAGAGCTGAAATAAATGATTTAATTGCAAATCATCCAGATTTTCAACATCTTCTTTACTTTGACCCAAGTTCAATTTTTACAGCGGATATCAATGGGTTGCAAGCAAGTAAGGTCATGTCAATGATTACGAACTTGCAAGAAACGGTCATCGGACTAACCAAAAAACAATCGTTCAGTGCGTGTAAAGCATCAGACGGCAACAAGCACTTAATGGACCGATTGGAAAAGGTAAAAACAGGTCACATAATTTATCTTTCACGTCAAAAAAGGTTCTTTTTTGTTTCTTAAATAAAAAATTTTTTTTCCTAGGTAGTAGAAGGCCTAGACAAGAAAGTAGCAATTCAAGATTATCAAAATCTTGCAAAACGAGCCGAGCCAGTCATCAACTTCCACACTGCTTATCATGAGAAACTGAGAAGGTAAAAGGCGTTGGTTAATCTAAAATTGAGCCTCCACTGGAGGCGCAAACTAAACTTTTTTATCTAAAAAACGTAAGAAAAATCGTAACTTAAGTTTTACCATCTTGATAGAAAGGTTAGACTCGTACCCGTTGAATCTGAGACCCATGATCGAAAACAAAAAAGAAAACTTTTGTTTTCTGACCTTTTGACACGAGATGAGAACTTGTTTTTAATTGAGCCTCCGCTAGAGGCGCAAAATCGAAAGTAAAAATAATTTTTTGTCAATATATCAGCTCAAAAAGGCTTAAGTTTTTTTAATTCAGTACTCTCCTGGACAATATGAGCACGTGTCCCAACGATATTGCAAAAATGACATTTTTTCAAATCGTAAAAGGGCCAATGGGAACCGATATCTGGGCAATGTTGTCACTAGCAGGTCCATTGAACCCGGATCAATGGGATAATTATCACCGATGGTGGACCAATGGAAAGCAGAGAATGCACGAGAAATTGGGCTACAAAGGCGATGCGCCGGATTGGGCAATGTTTATTATTTGGAGAGCCAAATTATTTATGCATATTATTTTGGATCTCCAGAAAATATTGGTTATCAATATCACCATGCTGCCGCTCGAAAAAATCATCTGGGATTTAATCACCCTAAGAAATTTGCTAATCGAGATGAAGCTTGTTGCCGAGGAAGACCTCGTAAAGCCATCCACCTACTTCCAGAAGGTGGCAGTCATGGGTAAGGCGCTTTAATTAAAACATAATTAATTTATAAAAAATTTTTTAACAACAAAATTTTCATATTTGTTTTAAGCAAAAAAGATGCTCAAAACCGAGGGAAAATTTGAGAAAGTCAAAACCGTCATCACAGAAATGTTTCCCAAAAGCCAAGGCGCCTGGTGGTTTCTCAACACCTCTTCAACGGATTATAAGTTGACATACAATGGACATCAACTTAAATCCTTTGTGGATTGCCACAACATGGTTGTGCCAAAATTCAAGGGGCTCCCGAGTTTGTATAGGTAAGCGTAAACATACGAATTCAAAAATTAAAAATATAATTTAGGGCAAGTTTGCCACAAACATCAAATGAGTTGGGAAAACAAGTGGAAAAAGTCCTAAATAAACCCGAAGCTCCCGAGATTCTGGACCAAAACATTCCTGATGATCCAGATTTCGATCAGCAATACGATGATCGAAGATCTGAAAGATATGATTCACATAGCGAGCGATCAAGATACGAAGATGTGCCAGTAGCAGAATCATCCCGGAGTCACAGATCAAACAAAATTCGACCGGGGAAACGATTGAGACAACAATCCAACAATCGAACACAAAATAACCGTCGAAACCGGGGAAATCGACCTATTCGAAAATCGTCCGACAGTTCAGATTTTCTCACTCAGTCAGCACATTCATCTTCTAATTACGAAGACGAATATGATGCAATCGAGTAATTATATTTTTTGAATTCCAATCGGAATGCAACTTCAGAATTTATCACGAAAGTGAAATTTTACTCAATCAGAGAAATTACACAGATGTCTCTGTTCAAAGAAAGTTAAAATGTTAAAGTTTTTTCCAAATTCTGCGATTAAGTAATTTTTTCAATCGAATGTCTGTACTCTGTAAAGTTGAAGACTGTACAACATAATTCATCTTCTCCTTACTGTAAGTTCAAGTCGAGAAATGAATTTAACACCTTTAATCCTTGTTAACCTATATTTTACCCTTTAGAATGTTTCTAGCATGAAAAAGAAAGGAAAGATCGACTGGGAATTGTGGCAGAAATTATCCCGAGATGCCTTAAAGCTTGATGAATGCCTCGAAGCGTGTGAGTGTTACAGTCGGGGCTGGTTTAACTGCGATTGCGAAAATTTAGATTTTCTCAAGTGGGATAAAGACTTCCTTTATCATCGGACTTTCAAGCCGAGGTCGGTTCGATCAGTAAATAGAAAGGGGTTTATGATAATGAAACAATCCACGGGACATATAGAAGGTCCGTATCTGTATGATGAGTGGGTAGAATATAGTTGGAAACTGTTCGATCACATTCATGAAGTGTTAGAGGGAAAGGCGACGCCAGACTGGAATGACATATTTTTTCGGCATGAAGACGATTTTTATTCGGGAATCTATAGTCATTTTTACCAATTTTTCCAGATCATGATCTGTCAACTTGAAGGG
Organism: Oikopleura longicauda; assembly: GCA_004367895.1. Classification (NCBI taxonomy): domain Eukaryota; kingdom Metazoa; phylum Chordata; class Appendicularia; order Copelata; family Oikopleuridae; genus Oikopleura; species Oikopleura longicauda. The sequence goes on from SCLD01163841.1 coordinate 12,572, forward strand.
GTAGATGTAAAGCACTCAGCGTCGAATAATGTTTCACGAGGGGCAAATTTATACGAAACCTTATTACCGAAAGATTTTAACAACCACAAATCATTACAGGGTAAAGGGGAAATGCACACTGTCCCTCGAATTCACCGAGAATTTGCGGAGAAAATTCATATGAAAAAAGTGTCCGATTTTGATGTAGCCGAGCTACAGAAAATAAGTATTGAAAATAGAAATCGTAATGCCAAGAGGATACGATTAATTAGGAAAAATAATAAGATTAGAAAAAATAAAACGCAATATTATCGACCTCCAGTGGACCAAAATTTCGATAAATGGTATTTCCCATTAAAACAGACGCCCGTTTGGTTTTCTTACAAAAGTAAAAAATGGCAGTATCCACCCATTATTAAGACTAACCCACACATTGAAAAAGCCCAAAAAAGTTTAATAAATAAAACTATATTAAAATGGATGAAAACAGGCGCCCTATGTCTTATGCCTGAAGGACAAAAACCAGACTTAGTAACACCATCCGTTTTCGCTAATGTGGCTATGCCAGGTTTACCACCACCGGATCCCACTAAAAAAGAGCGAATGTGTCATCATGGCGGGTATGAAAAAGCTATCGAAGCTTATTCGCTACCTTGTAAATTGGAGGACTTATATAATATTATATTGCACATTAATAAATACGACCAGATGATCAAATCAGATGATAAATCTGGTTTTCATTTAGTGAAATTAAACAAGGAATCAAGGCCACTAGTAGCTTTTGAATACGAGGGTCGTTATTTCATATACAGAGGGGCAGTTTTTGGTTCACCATCGGTCCCGGCCATATTTCAGAGTGTGAATATGATAGTAATGAATTATTTGAGAACACTTGGTGTTCGCAATAGCTTATATTTAGATGACAGGCTCACCTTAGACTCCTTTTTGACCATTTACAACGGAGTCCCACGGAACGGATGGGCAACAGCGGCTATGGTGGTAGTAGCAGGTGGTTTTCTATCCCTAGAAAAATCAGATTTTAATCCGAAAATGGTCCAAAATTTTTTAGGATTAAGACTAAACACGGAGACGTGTGAGGTTTCTGTTCCAGAAGAAAAATGGAAAATTTTTAAATCAAAAATCTCAGTAGTGTTGCAACAAGGAAATTGCAGTTTTTTAGAACTTCAACAAATTAGAGGGAAATGTGTTAGTTTTATTCTCACGAACCCAATGACTAAACTATTTATACGGGAAATGAATAGGGTTATAGCCGATGGAAATAAAAAGAATCTAGCAAAATCAGATATGATTACGCTAGATACAAAAACCAAAGAAGAATTATCGGAATGGATCAGGCATGAAGTTTCATATATACATATGCGTGAAAACAGTTTTTTTCATTCATTTCAGTTTTAGAAAAGATTGCGTAAACATAGTTTACTCAAAAATATTGTTAAAACTTCGGATCAAGTCTCAAATTCCTGAAGATGCGTAATACATTCCTTCACAATGATAATGACGAAGAAGATCTACCAAATAAACTCTCTTTCACAGATGCATCAAGCTTCTCAGCTAGTGCCGTTCTGTTCAATGATTCCGACGAAGCCGATGTGAAACAATGGTTTTTCACTGAAGACATTCAAGAACAGCCTATTTATCTCAAAGAAGGGTTAGCTATACTATGGATGTTAACTCACTTTAAGGATTATCTTCAAGCCAAGAAGATAATCCATTTTTGTGATAATCAGGCTGTAGTTTTGACGTATAATGGTTTGGGAACCAAAACGGAAAAACTACAGTCTGTAATACGATCCATATACCTAGAATTGGATAAACTAGGCTCCAAAATGACAATGTACTGGATAAACACACATAACATGCTTGCAGACGAAGCAAGCAGATTCGTAGATTTCAATGAAGAATTCATCCCACAATCATTGTACAAGTCGACTTGTTCAAAATTACGAGTGGAACCGACACTGGATGCTTTTGCAACAAAAGCAAACGCGAAATGTGCCAAATGGATAAATTTTGGACTTTCAAATGATCCAGCATGTGTAGCTTTTGATTTCTTTTCAGTTAAACCCAGCGAGTTATTGAACGAAATTTTGTGGATTTTTCCACCAAAAAATTTAATTCAACAAACCATGGCACACCTAGCACGCTACTATAAAAATCATAGATTTTTGTTAGTATTTCATAGCTTTGGGGAGACACCAGTGGGTGTCCCACAGCTAATACAATTGGGGGGAAAGATCAGTAGTTTCACAAAATTCCCAGCATCAATCGTTCCAGCCGAAAAGCAGTTAGAATTCGACGGACAAATGTTTTATGGTTTTTGGAACGATAAAGTTCGTGCCACAAAAATCATAAGAATGAATTGTTGAGATATAATCATATCGCAAGTAAAAATTTTTTCTCCTTTGAATCATTTTAATACAAAACCAAAAAACAATTCTATATTTAAGAATGAATAGGGAATTGAGAATGGCCGAATTAATGAACTTACTGGCTTATCAGAGAGCGTTGGAAGTCCAAATAGAACATTTAAGAATAAATCTCGCACGAACAGCTTCAAATCAACGAGCACAGCAAGTTGTCCTCACCGAACTGAACCGAGTGCGTCAAGAAAACATGGACACCAAGAATGAATTAAGAATGATGTCGGCCATTCTAGACATTCCTTTAGCTGCATTTCCACAACTGTAAATGCTTGATGTGTTGAAGTGTTTAGAACACTGCAATTAAGAAATGGCCTCTCACGGTAAAAAGTTATTTTTATTTAGATAACAAGGCAACCATGGTGAGAAAAATAACATTTTATTTTTTGAAACATCTGTTAGAATATAGTCGCACAGTTATTGCCGTATCAGAAGGATATTTCAAAATTATTTAGGTACAAGAAAATTTACCAAATCAACAAGGTAACCCTCTTACGGGACCCGAACGAGATGAAATACCACTAGAAACTCTGGCGGTATATCAATACGAAAATGAACGTGTAGATGAATCAGAGTGGCCTAGAATTTGGATTCAACGAGTGCATGACAGATACAGACTTCGAGCTAGAGAAGCTAGCCGAAATTTCGGTCTGAGAACAAAACTACTTGAGCTGCTTGAAGCAGCGAACGAGGTAAATCCTACTATCTACCGTTATCAAAACGAAGGCAGTAAAACATTTACTTCAATAATAACAAATATTTAAGTTATGTGACCGGGAGGATATGTACATTAAAATCCCGAAAGACTCACAAACCAGAAAAGCGCTTTTGTTTGTACCATGGGTAAATCATCACGCACAAGTAAGTGATACACGTCATAAAATGTCGTAATAATATTACAAAAATTGAATAAAAATTTTTTAGTTCGCGGCATATTTGAATATCCAACACTGGATGCCGCATGCAAAAATATTTATTCGACCCATACAATTGGGCCTTGAATTGATATTAGTTGGCAGGGATATCAACTGGAAGACCAAATGTCTTTTCGTCAAAGAAGAAGAAGATGATGAATTACCGGAACTCATTCCCATATAATTCAATATCTCTGTGTCCACTTTATATCACTGTTTTGAAGGTTTTTTGAGATTGCTTGCAATCGCAACAGAAAGTATGTTGAGTAACAATCGTTACGCAATAGAATGATGAAGAAGGCGATACTAATTTTGTTTTGAATATTTTAGAATTGTGAAAATGAACGCCATTCAACTTACGCCAATCCAAAAACTCGAATACAATGTCAATTGGATTGAAAGCTATCGACAGAAGTCCCTCACGCAACTCGAAGAACTGAAGCAAACTTTTTTGATTAATCGAAAAAGATTGAATGCTTTGAACTTCGATGAAGACTGGGCTACATCTTGGATCGCGTGGAGACCAAGTCGTCACATCAATCACATGTTAGATTGCATGATCTTCTTCGAGGAAGCTGACAATTTTTTGATATCCAAACGGATAGAAATGGAATTGCTTTTGAAAATCCGAAAAGATCCGGATTCAGTCGACCCAATAGAAATTGCCGAACATCAAGTTCGTCACCAACATTTGCTTGAAAAGTTGGAAACGCAAGGAGAATCCGATTGTGAAGAGATGCTCGCAGAAATCGAAAGAGGGCTGATGATGACGGATGAAGGTGAAAATTTTCAGGTAAAGCTCACCGTTAACCAAGCTACAATCTCAACATCTAAATGAATAATTAAATACTATTTATATTTAAGTTACACATCGGTCGAGATCTGACTCGAAATTATCGACCAGTGGTTAGATCAAATTTCGAAGACGGGCCATATTATGGACGTGATGGCGTTATGAGACGACCAAAAGAACGAGCTCGAAGAGGTCCATTAATGGGAAAGAAAAAGCAACCCAAAGCAAAAAATTGCCGTCCAAAAAGACGAGGAACACCAGAACCAAACTGGAACGAGGTAAAAATTTCTCGAAAAATTAAAACGTGATAAATCTAAGATTTAGGAATTTAAGAGCGAGGCGAAATTGAATTTCGAATCGCAATCGCAACCAGAAATGCCGAAACTGAAGCGCTCAGAGGCAATCGTTGATTACACGCTTGAAACGGTAATGTTTTGTTTTCAAAACACTGAATTAACCAAAATCGGTTTAGGGCGAAAGTATCCAACGACGATTAGAAATGCTTTCGGAGAAATCTCTCCTCAATTTGGAAAACGAATTAACTGGATTTAATGGTAAGCGTAACAAAAGGAAAAAACTAAAAACGAATTATTTTATTTTTTCTATTTTTAGAAGTCGATAGACAGAGTCCAGAAAGCCTTGCCGATGAGATTCCAAAATCAATGGATCTTGAAGACAACGAATAGAAAATTGCGTTCCGATCGGAACTAAAAATCATCACTACTGCTTAAATACTGTTTGGAACGAAACCGAGTGTCACACGCATGTGAAACCAGAGTTATTTCGAACGGCACATTAGGGCACCTGAAAATAGAATAACTCCGAAAGTAAAAAAGAAGTAAAATTTTTTCTTTTGTAAAATTTTAAAATTTTCAGAATGGGGGCCGAACAAAAAGAAAAACCAAAAAATAAATTTCGGATTCCAATAGAACTTGCTGTCAATGATGACATCAACAAAAATAGGTATGATTATCACCTTCAGTATTACCGATAATAACTTTCTTTTTCAAGGTTAAAAGCCAATGAAATTGACACAATCACGCCTGTGGATATGTTATCAAAATTAACTGATGACGTGGAATTTGCGCTTGATGAGTACAACACAGCTTTGGAGCTGGAAAGTCAAGCGGAAAAAGCCTGGCACCGTCGAAAGTTGCTAGATATCAATCTACCAAACAATCCCACAACAGATGAACAGTTATTGCTCAAACAACCGGTTGATTTCTTTCGCAAGCGATACAAAGATCGAATGCGAATCCGAATAAAACGAAAGGAAGTTTGGGATAAAAGAAAACTGGCCAAAGAAAAACACAAATCCGATGCGGATGAAGTGGAACGAAAAGAGAATTGGGTCTACAAAGAAGGATCCAATTACAACATTCGTTGGTCATCATTACCCGGGTCAGTTATTGATGCGACTGAGTCGCAACAAAGTGGTGCTCACCGCGATTGCGTCACAACCTAAGGTGGTAGTATTCAATGTGATTAATCATTTACATTTAAGGTACCTCAATGACGATCTGAATTTATTCAAAGATCGGGAAGATCCGGCTGTGGTTTATGTCATTATCAAAAACAAGCTTCAAGATTGTTTATTAAAAGACTTCTACCTCAACAACGCAATCAATCTAGCTGGAAGATTGTATAATGCACTGCCAGATCAATATATCAATGCCAGACACTATGTTGAGGAAATTAGAAAGGTCCTCCAGTCCAAAGTAAGTGATCACACCTTCACGAGAAAAATGGGCCTTAATATCACCTCCATGTTGCTTGGGTTGGAACACCAACGCAAATTCGATTGCCTTATGGCCAGACTAGACGACTCGCCTTTTTTGAAAGAACCTTTCGATAGAGAGATTCGGGGAAAAATGGTAAACTATCAAAAGCAAGCTTTGGATGGTTTAGACAAATTCCAACAATTAGGCGCGTTGTCTAAAAAGAATACCGATTTATTGGGAATGATAACCACAAACAAGATACCAGTCCCATCCCAATCCAGACCGAAACTTGACGGTCGCACCGACCGGAAACGACGCCCTCAAACGGACAGGCGTCCACATCAAGATCAGCGTGGAAGAAGTAATCGACCACACAAGAAAATCAAACAAGAAGCTGATCGAAAGTATCGCCGACCTAACGAAGGTCGACAAGGTGGCGAAAAGGATGTAGAGACCAAATCCAGAATCAAAGGTGAGAAGAAACCCAAAATCTCGAAAGTTTACAAAAGAGATTTGAACACCATAATCGATATAGCGGTTAGTATTATAAACCCTTTTTTTGATATGATTAAATCATAGAAATAACACACTAACATGCACTAACAAAAAATCGTTTAGGGCAATGAAGACAAAAAATCATAAAATCATTTCTGCTACAAAACTGCATTTTACTTCTGCTCAACTTACACTTGCTAACGTCGTGAAGCTGGCTAAGTATTTTTATGAGTCCGAAAGCTTTAAAGCAAAGAAATTGCTCTCAACCAAGCGATTTCAGGTTATTATTCGTGTTATAATACAAACAATGAACATTGCTGATCCTTTAAGATCAAAAATTAAAAATTCTTTATACGACACGATACAATCATATCGTACAAAGAATGGGTCCAGAGTAAATCATGCGCGAATAAAACATCCGCAGCCTCTGAGACAAGCAATTTATAATTTGTACTATAACACGAAAAATACAAGTAAAAAATTTTCAAAACCTTTTTCAACTAGTAGGCTAGTTAGGAATAAAATTACGGCGCTTCACGCCCTAGGATGTTTTTGTGCGGCTCGCCGGTGGATAGATCTAACGAGAATTCGCTGGGATAACATGGAATTAAGCACGTTAGACGATAACACATCATTAAAATTTTTTATTGCTTGCTCTAAGAGCAATCAAGGGACACGAAATGAGGGCATAACCCTCATGGAAGACGGTTCTGATTTATGCCCAGTAAAATTATTTACGGAATTTTGGATTATTAGTGGTAGACCAAAAGTTGGGTTTGTTTTTCCATGCGGACATGCAAAAGCCAAATACCCAAAATACGAGATTTGTGACCAATGGTTATCAAAAAGGTGTAACGGTCATAAATTAGGAGCCAAAACTTTCACTTGTAATGGCGAAATAAATGGTGACGTCACATATGGGGTATTTCTCAGAGAAACCAAAAGGTTGGGTTTCAACAAATTACCTTCCAAAAATACTTTTAGGCGCTTAGGGTGCATAATGAGCCATAAACTAGATCTAACAAGAGACCAAATAACAACTACTTTAGGCTGGAAATATGATTCAACCATGCCGAATCATTATTTACAAGACCAGTTATCCACATCTAAAGAAGGACTAGCCTTCAAATTAGCGCAAAAAATTAAATTAAACGATTATTCGTTTTTAAATGACGTATCATTTGCATAGCGTTTTTTCAAAAAAACTCAATATATAAAAAACCCTACTTTGATTTGATATAGGTATATTCAGAATGAACAATCCTCCCCCTCCAGATTGCCAACCAATTTTTCGATACAGACCCGTTCGAACAAACTCACTTTTAATGGCTATCATCTTATATGTAATGCCTTGGTATAATTGGGAGCATGCCAGATCAATAATAACAGCCGAACTTTTAACAAATAATTTTGTGCAACTATCGTCAGCGAGAAAGGGTTTTTGGATCAAATATACTGTCAGCACCCGAAATAGCAAACTCTCTGTGGAGATTTTTGTGAGAACTGTCCCCCTAGAATGATTTTGTACCAAGTGGTACAACTTGTGATTGTTCGAGAATCCTCGAAAAAGAATGAGTCCAGTAAAATTATCAGAAGCCTAACTAAAATTTTTCAGGATGATTAACTTGACCAGAAATTGGGACGAAACAATTCGGTTTCGAATTATCCAAGCGAATTGGAATGAGAATGCAACCATGAAGCATCGTTGGATTGAAAGAATGGATGATCCGATTAACGAAGTGGCCAAAGTTCAACTCTATCCAGAGAGTTACGTTATTGAGCTCATTTTTGAGCGAAAGATTGACGGAATGGTTTACACAGCGGGAAAACGGATTCATTTAGATAGAACTGATTTCTTTTATGTAGTAGCACCATATTAAGAAACATCTAAATTTAAATCTTCAGTTGAAATCTATTTAAGATTGCAAAAACAAATGAATCCGGAAAACGACTCATTTGTTGTAGGTTTAACGTCTGAATTCTGGGCAACAACCTACAAAAAA
>SCLD01163952.1:0-20917 GCA_004367895.1 Oikopleura longicauda
TGATCGATGGTCACCGTGCAGCAATCCAAGAGAAATCTCATTAACAATATCAAACTTATCAAAAGTCAAATTGAGATGATTGAGTCTAACACGTTCACTATGTCTATGTCTATGTCTATTTATTTTCGCACCAGTCTACCACCGCCTAAGGACGGGGTGCGGTGACTTTTAGATACAGAGTAGATTTGTTTTATACAGTATATCAGTTTTCAGGGCCACAACCCATATAAATGAGCCGTGCCTCTGACGGTGTCAAACACTAGAACCAGTCATCTAAAAGTCGACTGTACAACAGGTAAATTAGGGCAGCAGGTGAAAATAGTAGTGAAGCAGATTTTTGCAGTAATCGAATCAATCGCACCAGGTTCTTGACATACAGGATCATTATCAGTAGCAAGTCGTCTTTTAATTCTTTTATTCGTTCGCATTGGCCGTTAACACTCCGAGAACCCAACAGCGCATTGGGTCGCCATTCTTCTAGATCCTTCTGTGTCTTCACCCTTCGGTACTTTGATTGATTCTTCCACGCCTTCCTCACCACCGCCAAATTAGGCCCACCTAGTGTGGACCCCCCTGTTGCAGTCTAAATTTTATCTGACAAAGGTTCGTTTCTTGTTTTTCTTATTGGGTGGCATGAGCGGTAGGTTGAAGTCGTCTCCCTCTATGTTCTCAAATTCTTTTTTGCAGAAAGTTCCGTTTTCACAGTCAAAGATCGGTGGAGCAAAGTTAGTCTCAGAATCGTCATGAAACTTAATAATACGAAGTCGTCTTTTAATTTCTTTTTCGGTAGTTTTTATTCCATCGAGATCTACGCCGTTCCAATTTTTCTTGTGAGCGACATTGACTCCAAACCCCAGTACCATTACGACTTCCATATGAATCATGTGTGATCTGATACAATCCTGTTTGTCAAACTGATCGTCATTCCAGACCGTAATTTGGCTTCTGGTGACATCATCACATGCCCCACATTCTTTTAAGACGTCTTTTTCTAGCGCTGCTTTGCAGAGATTCAATAAGTGGTCCAGTCTTGTGGCCGAGCCAAGGTGTATCCCTCGGGTGTGAGTGCTAACCCCCACTCGAATGAGCTCCAAACCTACTGTTAACAACATCATTTCAATCTGGTCAACCAGAAGTGGTGACGTGTTGATTGTCTTGTTCAGCAACTTCAGCAGTTTCTGTTCCATTTTTCGATGAAAGACGTCATCAGCTAATTCCCCTCTTTTCTCGAAGTAGGTTGTGATATCCACAACGTCCTTCTTGATGAAGCACACTTTGCATGGTACGTCGCCTTCGATATTTTCACATGAACCCCCATACGTTACCGCACATTTTTCTTTTAATCTCAGCAGTTCTTGCTCCTTGATACGTTTCAGAACTGTAATCTCAAGTCCCATTGTGACTAATTCTTTGATTTTCCTTTCTACAAATGGTCGCAGAGTGAGGTTACACATGTCGTCCCCTTCGAACAGTCCTTTGATTGCATCCTTTCCAGCTGCTTCGTCCTGTGCAAGTCCAGCTTTGAACACTGCCATTTCGATTTTGAATTTGGATAAAGTTAAGTCGTCAGTATTTAATCTACTCATATTCGTGAACCGAATTGCGGTTCCAACATCAAGCATGTCGATGACCCCTGTTGGTTTTTCGGGCCTAAACACTCGCATTTTGTGTAGCTCACGGGTGTCCACTAGTGGTGATTGTTCATTAACCCCCATTAGTATCATTCCGCTAGCCATCTTTGGTAGTTGAGGTAAGACGTCTTCCATAAACATTCTTCCGTATTTATCAAAGTGCTCCTTAGCCCTTTTTTCGAAATCAATTTGCCTTTTTTTGTTACCTAAGTCATCATTTTTGCCATGTTTGATACCCAAGTCGTCCTTTTTCAATATTTCTTCTTCAAAGTCGTCTTTATTATGAGTCATAGAGTCGGTTCCCACTGATTCCACATCCATTTTGTCCTCTTGTTTTACACCATGTGGGATAACGGGTTCTTGGCCTTCGTCGTGGTCGGAATCAGTTGCTACGTTTACACAGAAGTCGTCAGAAATTTCTTCTTTGTCACAATTTTTGTTGAAATGCATGATGAGCGAGTCATCGTTGGAGTCACTGAAACCATCAGAGGAATTGATCGTTTCTGGTCGTGTGTCTGTTCCAGCTGTTATTGCCGATAAATTGCAACTTTTTTTGTCCTCATTTTTGTTTATCAAAAAAGTGGACTCCTTTGGCACTCCAGATCCCTGAGCCAACGCTGAGTGATCATGCGAGGATTCAGAGCTAGCCAATCCCGAGTCTTTTGATTCATTTCCACCGATAATCGAATTCTTAAGGTCTAAGACCGTTTCAATTTCCCTGGCGGAGCTTTTTTCAGCGATGGTGGTCAAATCGTTCATTCTAAAGTTTTGAACATAAGCTCATATTCTTAGATGTAAACATACTAATTTTTGTCGGCAAGTGTGTTAAAAAAGTCGTCTTAATAAGTTAATTTTAGATTAAACAGAAGTCTTCGGTTCTAGAATATTATACATAGGTGTGAAATTAACAGTGGTGGTAGCTGGGAGCATGAAAATACGCAGGACAGGGTGGATTATTCAAAAAACTGTAGAGAGCAAAGTCGACTTTATCATTCACTTGATAGATCTTGTAATTTAGAGCTACTTTTTGTGCTTTCATCAAAATCGCTGGCGCTAGTGTCAATCATTATCTAAAGGTTCAAACATGAAAACTGCACCATCGATCTCCTTAACGTTTGAGCATATCCAAAGATCCATAGCAAGGGTTACCAACATTAAGTCGACTCCATAAAAATCCGAAACTTTTCGCTCAAATTCTTTCAAGTGATAAACATCAAACGGCTTTCTTGTCGCACTTAAAGGAATCATATTTTATTTAGTTACAGTATATGATGTATTGTATATCACTTCGCGTACTTACCAGTCAAATGCTTCCATAACCGAGTTGACATAAGGCCTTCCCCAGATGATACAGCATTCAATACTGCATCCTTCGTTGCATTTGTGTACTTTAGGATGATCAGTGGTCCTGTCCCAGCCTGGATGTGCCACTCCACCAGTAATTAGATCTAGAAACTTGCCGATAAATTTTGCAGGTGGTTCATGGTCGCACGAGATCCTCTGTCCTCGAAAAAAGAATCGTGTGTCATATACTCCCAGAATGATGCACGAGGATTCGTTTTCAGAGCTTTCCGTCGAACTATTGTCCATTCTAAAAGTGTTGTCATAGTATTTGGGCCAATCTAATATTTAAGTGATAAATGAAATATTACAATCCGAAGACTAGTAAAATATCCTAAAAAAGTCGACTTTCCGCTCGTTACTGTCTTTGCTCTAGGTTTCGTTTGTCAATCAATTCGTTAAAAGTCGTCTTTTACTGCGTTTTTTCGAATTCTCAGACCGCCTCGTCCAATCTTGTTCACTCTCATCCCCTTATAGCCTCTCCAGCCCTTCAGTAAGTCGTCTTCATCCATTCCCTCTGTCACAGATTTCCGAAAAACTCGTATTTTACTGTAGTCAACAGAACCAGTTAACACTTCACGAACAGGTCTGGTCTCGTCAATATCATGAATTCCATCATATTTCTTGGGCCATGGTGTGACCAGAGTCTGAATCTTAACTTGAAACTCTACTGCCGCGTCCCTTTTTATTATGCCTTTAATCGGTTCTGAGTCATACATTAATGCCGGTTTGACATTTTCGGGACAGTGCGCATAAACTGAAGATTTGTAAGTCGTCGTGAAAGTGAGAGGGAGAAATTTTTCTGTCGGCTGTTGAAATCGCCTAATTACGTCACAGAACCGGTAGTCCTCACTGTTGTTGACCATGCCCATGGAGCATGCATTAACTTCAATGTCGTTGAGCAGTTCAGTTTGAAGCGAGTGTGTGACCATGGTCGTCAGATTTCTGGAATTGACTGCTGAACGCGGCATCATGTGACTTGCGATCAACAAGCTTTTGAGGAGACGAAGTCTAAGTTCAGTGTCAAATCCCCAGTTTACCGTGATGTTACTAGCTTCCGGCTTAATTGCCTGTGTGCTACCCGTTTTCATAAGTCCACGAAAGTCTCTCCTGGCCTCTTGCAAATCAGCTGGAATGTTCAGTCGTCTTAGGTTAAAATATTGATTCGGATCATCCCCATAGTAAATGGTATGTGGAAGTTTTTGAAACAAGGGGTGATGCCGTCGGGTTGCTTCCCATAACTTGATGGTACTATCGTATTGCATCAGCCTTTTAACTGTTCTATTTCTAATTCCTTCCCAGCCTCTGTCACCATTATCATATTTGAAGTATGATTCACACAACATGCTTTCATCAGTGGGGATTAGAACCTTGTACAGCGTTTCAGCCATATAAAAGTCGTCTTTGGAAAATACACACATAGTTTCATCAGCTATAATTTCGGAATTCCCTTTTGAGAAAGCTCTCGAAGTCGTCTTATTCATCAATCCAATGGCAAGATGTTGTAAGTCTTCATTCAAAACCGGATTTAGATCTCTCACAAATCCTTGTGGCGCATATAGACATGTTTCAAATTTCTTGACCATTTGTATATTTTTCTATTTCTCTGATCGTTTTGTGACAACTCAGATAATTTCAAACTTTAAGTCGACTATAAATATTTTCTACTCATACTCAAGCGATTGCATAATTGCTCTATCAGCCAAATATTTTTCAAGAAGTTGCCTCCTTTTTAACTCCTAACTTTGATATTTTCCTTATGAATTTGTTTATTTCAATCCGAGTCTCGGTAAGTCGACTTTATATTCGTTTCATTCAGGATTCTTTTCTACCAAGGCAAGTCGTCTTCGATATGATTATTTAACTAATAAGAAAAGTAGTTGTTACAATTTTTTAACACGGTAATATAACGCATAAAGATATGGTCATAATATTTTTGATTACAATAAGGCATAAGTGTGGTTTCGAGAAACTGAAAGGGTATGCAAAATGATGTGAGGCTACTCGGAAACCGTAGGGGGCGTTGTCGTTTATGTTTTTGAAGTTCTGTTTCAACGACTGATCCAATTGATATATACGAATTTTTGTCCTTTGCTGGACTTCTCACTTTCACCACCACACCTATTATATTTTCTCCCTTAGAGCTTTTATCACTTCCGTCATAGCTCGAAGAAATGACGAATTTCTTTGAAAGATTTGTGAAAACATTTTCGTATGCAAGTCGACTTTGATATTCTAGAACGAAAATTTTCTATGATATCGACCAAAGGGGTTGTCTCTTTAACGTTGAGTCAGTCTATTATAAAATCGATGCCCCTCTCTTTTGCTCCTCAGTTTTAAAAATCATCACTTTCTGACTAATTCAGATAGACTGTACAGTATGACCAGTACCGATAACCGTCCCATGGACGTCTTGTTGATTGGCGATTCTATGATTAAACGTGTCCAAGTTTACGGTCATAAGTCAAGAGTCTGGAAGTTCTGTTACCCCGGCGCCACCGCTGAAGAGCTTCATAATCATTTACTGACGGAGAATTTGCCAGGTGAGGCTCTAGTGGGCGCTGTGGTGTTGAACATTGGAACCAACGATCTGAGTCGTAGTCGTGGCCGAATTCGATCTGGCAATGAGGTTTTCAATTACCTGGAATGTTTAATAAGACGACTTAGCATGATGTATCCCCAGGCGAAAATCGTGGTTCCCAGCATCCTTCCCCGACTGGATTTTGACTGCGACCGTGCTCTATCAATGAATCTGCGAATACGGTTTTTCATAGACACTCTAGGCCCTCGTTTTGACGTCCTAAACTGTGCTTCAGTGTTCTTGACCTATAATTCCAGTGGTAAACAGATTGTAAATAGTGATTACTTCAAAGATCTGGTTGATGACACTGTCCATCTGTCAGACTCTGGTACCCAAGTACAACAAGACATCTTTAATCGACTTTTCAACTCCCTGTTTCATGAAATGAAGACTTTACCCATCAACCTAACTAGGTTGATGTGGCAGTGTGAGTGGGAACGATTCAATTATTGGAACTTAATGACCCCAAATGTTCGAAAGAGCGCCTACTTGGACGGTAAGCGGCTAACAAACTATACTAGCTCGGTCCGTCGCCAGATTTTGGAAAATGATGCCAAGCAGAAGACTCAAGATCTCTTCTAGGTCATATGAACTCTGTATCATTTTGGATACTTAAAGTCGACTTACTTTTTGCAGATTTCAATATACTGTAACAATAAAGTACACGCTTTTTATCATAGATTCATCTGTTCTCATCAAGTCTAAGCGTGTCAAATCTTATTGTTGGTCAAGAGGGTTAGCCTGTCGGTAGATCTTAGAGTCCGTTGTGATGAAAATTACGAAAGAAGAAAATTCTTTTAAAATTAGGAATTAAGAGTTAAGAGTCGACTTCAAAGTTTATAACGATATTTCTGAAAAAGTTGTTGGTTGAAATCTGAAGTGAATCCCCATATCCGTTTTGTGGGATATGTGAAATCTTTGTCGATCCAAAGTTGATGGAAAGATTTCGCCATCAAGTCGTCTTGTCAGGGAACATTGACCATTTCGGGTCTTCGTTTTGTTCTTCAAGGTTTTATTGTCCTTGAAGAAAGTTTTTTCCATCCTAAGCCTTCTTAATTAATCAATTTCGAAATCGTCTAACTCTCCGAGCTTCGAACCCGAGCCATTCCCTCTCCGGTCTAGAATAGTCCACGGTTATTACCACTATACTACCTTACCCTGCCCAATAAGTCACTCTTATGATATATTCACCGAAAGTCGTCTTGGTCCCATCACAGGTGTGGATCTCGGAGGTCACGTTTAAATATCTATTCCTCGTATTCTACACCACAGTCTTCCGCCGTTTTGATTTATGACACAATGATTTATAAAACATTAATTTCTGCATAATAAGCTTTTTGTCTTTTATTGTCAGTGCGATACAGTCAGGGAAAAATTGGAAGGGCCGAAATTTAGTGAGGAATGGAGTAAGTTTTTCTGGTATTTTCGGAGTAATACTGACTAATATGGTAACGCACTTTGAAGTTAAGTCGTCTTTAAATTGAGTCATCGTATGGCAGATTATGTTGGTTTTAAATAAGTCGTCTAGTTCATCTTTTTGCTTTAATAAGTCGTCATTTCTAATTTTGAGCTTGTTGGGCGTTTTCTTCCGGCTGTTCTTCAACTGCAGGGAGCACATCAATGTCGACTTGATATTCACAGGGTATGATATCATTTCTCATCGAAGTTGGAAGTCTAAAATATACAGTGTCAGTTATTCAGAAGTCAGTTATTAAGTTCCTCGTCAATTGAATCTTAAGTCGACTTTTTACGTCGTGAATTCGTTTACCTGATATGGTCTGGTGATGAAATAATGCCAAGCAGTTCCCTTGGGATATTGTTGTTGATTAACTTGAAAGAAGTCGTCATATTATTGCGCGAGAGTGCATCCTTGGTTCCAAATACTCCCCACCCTTTAGTGCCAATAGTGCTGATAGGTCTGGTTCTTGCCTGGTCCAAAAATTTATTAGTAAAGATGTCGACTTCTCGTATTGTGAAGAAGTCTCCTAGGACGAATCTGGTGCCCTTTATTCCGTTGTATTCTTGCGCGAAACGGATTGTACGCAGCATGAATCTGGCAAACATTATGTTTATCGGACATTCAATTCTTGAACACTCTTTGCAGAAACGTAAGACGACTTTATTTTGTAAGGTTCCAGACCTAATGAAACATCTATCATCCTCCAGTGGGTTTTCATACCTCTCTCTGGCATTTTGTCTTCGTTTGGCCGTATCTTGAGCAAATAAACGTTTTGTTAGGGCTGCGCATTCCGTTATGTACTCATTTTCCAGCCGGCACCTAGTTACAATATGAGAAATATAGAAAAATCAAACCAAAAAACCAAGAAATAAGCAAACAAAAACGTGATAGATTGAGCTAAACAACTTAGCAACCCCAATTTTCGATTTTTAGAGCTAGAGATTTTTAGAACTCGAGATATTGAGAACTTGTTATTTGAAGTCGACTTTTTGTTCGTACCTGTTGTCGTAAACCGACATCGTAGCTTGAAATCGTGGCTTGGTATTCCCTGAGTGAGGATAGAATTGTGACCGCTTTCAACTTGTCGACTTTTCGGAAGTTAATAGAGCATTTCATTTGTGTGGTGCAGCCATCATTATCCATATCACAACGTTCCATAATAAGTCGTCTAACTACAGCAAGTAAACTAGCATACCACCCATGATTTTCATAGCTGCCAGTACTACACTTCGCTTCCAATCCAGGATACATGTTCGATTTTTGACAAAGTATCCCTTCCTCGAATCGAATCAGTTGTCCACGCATTCCATTCTTTTGTACAGGTCTAAGATCGTCCTCCATGGTTGATGCAATAGTAACCAGAAAGTCGGCTAACGATCCAAGATATAAGTCTTCATCAAGTACACTGCTGCACAGCATACTGGTTCTTCTCCGATCGCCTTCCACTATAATATCTCTCACATCATTTTCGGTCTTCACATGGTCGACTTTTTGCTTGACCACTGTCTCATAGTTATCTTGCTCCGGTTTTGGATATTGAAGCATAAGTAAGTCTTCTTTTTCTCTTCTAATGAAGGCGCCGATTGGTTCTCTGGAGCAGATTTCGACACGTCCCTGTATTTGACAGAACACTTTCAGTAACCGACATGGGTTTTCCGAAAGGTTACTTATATAGTTTCATGAGTATCTTTAACCAATTAAGCCTGACTGAAATTGATGAGTATAGGTATCCCTCTCCCCATTATATCTATCTCTAAGTCGACTTTAATTCATAAAACTTCCCTTAATGACCGTTGATATGAGTATATGACATCGGGATCGTTGTTACTGAGTTTATATCCAGTATCACTAAGTGCGTCCAACATAGCATCGATCATACAGTCAATCGAGATGGGCTTGACGATATCAGACTTCTGATTTTCTCCGTTCCAAATTTCAGTCGACTTAATGTTCATTTTTTCATCGTCCCATGCCCAAGATGTATTGACTGGTGTCACAATAACAATTGAAATGTTTCCCGGTCGTAACATCGTGGGGTCCCTGGCCAGTTTGTTTATCGTGGTAAGTCCTTCTTGAAATTCTCTGACTTCTGTATCACTGAAGACGTCGTGAAGATTTGCAAATCTAGATCTGCGGCTGTAGTGTCTCATCATAGTGACTGTTTCCCAGTTATACACGTTATGTTGTAGCAGTAACAGCAGCCATGCATCTTTGGCCACTTTAACGTCTTGGCAGTAGACTTGAATTTCGTAGGTACCAGTTTTGTTCCCTGTTGAATACTCAAATTTTTCATTTTTTATTCGCTCCAGCTTAAACCTGTCAACTTCCAGAAATTTTCTTCCATATCTTCCCTCTACCACGCTTGCCGCCTTCATAATCTCATCGAGAAATAAACCAAAGTCGACTCTAGTCTGCCTCCTTGTAGCCCCGATTGTTTGTGCCTCAAAATTACGATAAACAAGTCCTCTGGCTTTATCTTTGAATACATCCTTGACCACCTTTCTTACAAACATATTAAAGCCAATTTCCAACGAATTATTCTTCCTATCCATACTTCTGTCATCTCTAGCTGAGATAAAATCCCTGGCTGCTTCATGGGTTTCGAGTCCTGGGTTTCCAAAAAAGTCGTCATTCCCTAACAGGGTTTCAAAAAGTCTTCCTTCTTCAAACTCAAAGATATTTTCTTTTGCCCATTTCTCAAGGTCTTTGATGGTTTCGAGGCACTTGGTTCTTTTATAAGCATCATATAAGTCGTCTTTGTCAAGTTCAGATTTCTTTGCCCAGCCTTTTTTGACTTCAAAGGGGTTCACTGGAATCTGGACCGTTTCAGCCTCTTCCTTTTTATCTTCTGCAATGGTCGGCATTTTCAATAAGTCGTCATATTGTGCGGCATCCTCCTCATCCAAATTATCGTCCATAATTATTCTGGGTTTATCTTCCGTTTCCTTCAAATTGGTAATTTTCTCCCACGGCTTCATGACTCTTGGCTTCAACAAGTCTTCATTTTTCTTCAGTGTTTTTTTGCCTTTTTTTATGGCTGACATTTTCTCCAAGTCCGACCCGAGAAAGACTGCTTTCATTTCCTTTAAACGAATTTTAAATTTGCATGGTTATAAAGAAGATTTTCAGAATCTCTAGAAAAGACGACTTTTCCTTTTAGACTTCATAATTCGTTCCTTGGGCTTGTTCACTTTTTCCAGTTGCGTGATATTGTGATCCAAAATCCGTTTCCGTTTGTCGTCATCCTCGTTATCTCGGCTATTCAGCTTGACCGCACTCTAAAAATCGTTTTACCCGCGAAATTCATCTTTTGTGTATTTTAAGTCGACTTAGTATGTGAGTAGCTTAGACTATTTATGAAGATTATCCCACGAGTTTCATCCTAAGACTCCAAAAACAAATTATCAGGTTGATATACTACGAAAAGTCGACTTTCAGTTCCGATGACGTAACTCTTGTCACCCTAGGTCAACACCTGGGATAAGCCCCATGTGTCAATCACGGTGTCAATTCTACTCACTTCCGTTTTTTCTAGTATCACTTTGCCTATGAAACTCTTCACGGTTCTACGTTTTTTCGGGTCCTTACAGTCGTCATCTTCTTTCATACCTCTTTTCTTAGGTTCTGGGTCCATTTCATTCTCTTTTTTTAACAGTCGGACAACTTTATCCTTGTCGAGTAAAATATCTTCCATTTTCAGGTTTAAGACCTTAACTTCCGGTTCTCTTAATTCACTAAAGAATTATAATATGAGGTTTGAAAAAAAAACAGCTCTGCAATAATTCGAAGTCGAATGACCATTAGTGAGCTTGTAATAATTCAGTGCGTAGGCTGGGAGAAAAGAAAAATTTTCGAGTGGCCAATCAAAACGTTTTAGCTTGTAACACCAGCAGCCTGTAAGTTGGCGCTTGTATTATGAGTCATAAATACTAGTAGGTTGGTAATACTCATTAGATTATTCTGATATCAAAGACGACTATAAATTGACACTACGAACTCAAACTCAGCAAAAATTTCGATATTTACGTCAGGGTTATACGTCACAGGACTGACATTCCAAGTTTACTTTATCACGTGATTTAATTCGTAAGTATTCCAGGGGCTAAACTAAACTCAAGTCGACTTTTCACTTACTAGAGTGGTTTCCAGCGATTTCGTTCTCCTCATTCGTAACATATGAGTCGTTCGAGATACTTTGACTCAGTTTTCTTTTCAGTTTATTTCCCCGTCTTTTCCAAGACGACTTAGCAATCTACTCCGATAATCTGAAGATTTGGAACCTTTTTAGTACGAGAAGAACTTCTTGAAAAAAGAAAAACTAAAATTAAATGAGCACAAGTTATTCTCTATTTTTTGTTACCGCTATTAATTGTTCTCATAACCATTTCATTTTTTATTCCTTCTGGTTAATTAGAACTCGATTTTATATTTGATTTTAGAACTCGATTTTATATTTGATTAGAACAAGTTAAGTCGACTCATCAGCTACATTTTAACTCCATTAACTCATCTTTTGTATAGTTAAGTCTATATATTATTCTGTAAGTTTTACCCTTACTGAATTCTCATTTCACTTATCCACGTTCTTAGAAGTCGACTCCCGATAAAGGTAAAAATAAATCTAAAATAAAAAATCACTTACGTTTACTATATCGTACCACTGTTGGAGTATCGTGCACCAGAAAAAGCCGTCATTCCTTTGGAAAACATCAGAGTCCGTTCCAGGGTATAGTTTGGCAAACTTTTGCCTCACTTCTGCCTCTAAGTGTTCCACGATATTGTCCCACGTTCTGCCATTTTTTGGATTGTACAGTTTTGAGCCGTCATATGCGATATTGTCAGCAAGATTCATCGCCCCAAACTCTTCATAATCCCATGGGATTTGTGTTTCAGACTTCCGTAACACATTCCAGTCATCTGCAAGGGTTTGGAGGCCACGTGGTGGTTCACATTCTTTACTTGGCGGGAGATCACTATACAGTGCTGCATCTTCACATAGCCAGTCTTCAATTTGATCCAGACGTTTTTGGAACCATTCTCTCCATTCATCAGCGCATTCTCCGTTCTGTTTATTAATCATGTTCGGTTCCTTTTCCTTCTGGGCTCTTCTGTCCATGTCGATCTGACTTCGTTTGAATTCTCTGTCAAGTTGGAGTCTGACATCAAAGTCGTCTTCGGTCATAGGTTCTAGGTCGGGGTTCGTTAATTTTTCCTTTTTAAAAGTCGACTTTCTTAAATTCAGCTTCTTGTCGTAATCATATTTATTCATCCCATCGACTACAGTCTTGGACATAAACTTGATCGGGCTCACCGGTCTCATTTGTATCGGTGCTCTCGAGGTAGGATTACCGGTTTTCTTAGTAAAACCAATTTCTTTGCCTTTGTCCCCAAATGGGTCAACAAACCGTTCAATGTGCTGGTTTTCTCTGGTCACAATACTTTTGTCCGTAGAAAAGTCGTCATTGCCGCTAACACCCATTAGTCTGAAACTATCGGTGATATCTTCCATGTTTACTGCATTATTCAGCATATTGGTTTCCTCATCCTCGTCCGCATCTGAACTTGAAGCCGTCGTGGTGTCCGAGAAAGGCGCATCCGGGTTGATTCTGCCAGCTGCTGGACTAGGTGCTAGAATTTTGAAAGTCGTCTTTATTTCGGATTCCGGAGTCGTATTGGTTTCGGGAAGAGTGTTTTTAACAAAATTCTGTCCCGTTCCGGGTTCAGTTTCGTCAGATCCCATACTCTTATCAGTCGTCATAGTCTCAGTCAACACCTTTTCAGAAGTCGTCATTTTTTTCGCTTTTCTTTTGCTGGCTTTCAGCATCTTGAAAATCTTTTTGCATTCCGATTCTTCCAACGCCTCGAAGACTTCATTCAAGCCGATCTCACCCTTTTCAATGGCCACCCTCAGTTCCTCTATGTCGCCCTCCGTGTACCCATTCCCATCGATTTTCATCTTGTCGTTTTTCATTTTGTTGCAAACAAAAATAAATTTGCCGTTGAATTCAATTCAAACTTGCTCTAAAAATAGAACTAAGCTAGTGCCAGTTCCATTCTTATATATATAGAAGCCGTCACGACGCCATCGAGACAACCACACTGGGCGGCGTCATAGAAAAATTCCGTTCTAGAGATTGTAAAAGCTATTTATTATTGAAAAAAAGAAAAGAAAAATTTTTTATAAAAAAAATCCTGGCTTTTACTGATTAGAAAAGTGTCCATGTCATCCTTATTATCAAATTAAGCTAATTTAACACGTAAGTCGTCAAATTAAGCTAATCTAACACGTAAGTCGTCTTTATTATTCGCCTATCATTTAAACTTGCCTTTTATAAACTTTCAATAATTCTCTCACGCCCTTTTTTTTAATTTTCTCAATTGAGTTATTAAAGTGCTGATTCGACTCGAGCCACTTATTTATACGATTTGGGCCTGACGAATTTTTCTGATATTATCAGTAGTGGGAGTTTATTTTCGTTCTGTTATCTTATTTGGTATTTTTTCTGGTTTTATGAAAGTCGTCTTTGATTAAATTTTCGTTTCGCTCCGGTATTTTATTCAGTTTCTATTCCTAATTTTTTAACAGAAGGTCGTCCTCACTCCCAGCGTTAAGGATACCTAGACCAAAATGAAATTAATCACAAATTGAGTCTCCATAATCAAGGAGCCATAATTATGTGCCCAATAAGCTGTTTTTACAATCCCCGGCTATGACCAGATTTCATCGAAATGAAACCATTACTACTTTATAAGAAAATTCTTCGTATATAAACGTCATGATTAGGGGTTCAAAGTCTAGTCTTTACTAGCAAATTTTGCATGGTTCCAGATCGGAACCAGATTTTACATCATACCCCAACCATGATTTATACATACGAAAAATTGGATTTTGTTTCCGTCAAACACTATACCGAAAATCGGAATTTGTTTCCGTTAGACCTTAAGGTCGTCCTCGATCAAGTCTTCGTTTTCAATATTAGGGCTTTCTTCAAATGTCACTATGTCTCATTCTGATATTTTATTTGGTTTTTCACTGATTATCAATCCATTCTACAGCAAGTCGTCTTCGGTAAAGTCTTCGTTTTCAATACTGGTATTCATTTCAAATGTTTCCAAGTCATCATAAGCTAGTCTAGTCCATTCTTCGAGCGTGGAGTTTTCATTTTCCGCAAGTGATTCGAAAATGTTTTCCACATCAGCTTTGTCCAGTATGCTGAATACGTCCCGTGATTTGCATTTTGAACATTCTTTTGCAGACCGACACCAACATTGAATATGATACCACCCGTGGACCGCTAGATCAAAAGTTTTGGTTCCAATTCTATACTTGATGAAATTCGGTAAGTTATTAAACCATTCTTTTGAGCATAACGGAAATATCCGTTACACAAGTCGACTTTTTTCCCATCTGTTTTTTATCTTCTACCGTTTGAACGATATTGGGTACCCAGTCCTCTGATACTACATCATTCAAAAAGTTTTTTTCTCTGATCTTATAAGTCGTCTTGAGTACTTTGGACCCGTCTTGGAATCTGAGATGGTGTTCTATTTGTTCATATAGATATTCGATGTTAGGCATCATTGCTGTTTTATTGATAAAGAGCATAGCAGCTTTTTCGTGCTGAATTCTGACAGGAGGCCATCTGGCCATCCTGAGAATGTCTCTCTGGCTCCAACTATCTTCTCGTTTCCATTTGATATTGTATACAAGCCGAATTAGATCATTGACTTCTCTCTGTGCTCTTTTATACTGGTATTGCTTCCATTTCTTTTGGATACCAATGCCGTAGAGGTATATCCCATTACTTCGTGCAAAGGCATTCGAGAGTATCTGTTTAGTGGTGCCCATTCCCTTTAGTTCAATTGTGTCCCTTCTAAGTCGACTTACTTTTGACATTAAGTGATTGAATTGTGGAATAAATTCCAGTTTACTGTTGATTCTCAGCCCTAGCACGTTAATAGTCTCTTTTATTTGAATCTCACCCATTTCAGTTGATAGAACTTCACTAAAGCAGTTCATTTTCTTTTTATCGCTTGATATGATCATTATTTCCGATTTCTTTGCATTAATCTTGAAGCCGACTGACGTCACATAGTCATTTGTTTTCTTTAAAGCTTCATCAATTAGTTGCCTGAGACGCTTGGGAGTTACCGCTGTAATGATAAGTATAGAGTCGTCTGCGAATCCTTTTACTTGAACCATCTCTCTGTCATATTTGGATTTCGTTTCCAGCCTTACATATTCATATAGTTTGTTAATCGTGATATTGAAGAATAAAGGCGAGCATCCGTCCCCTTGTCTGACTCCGTAGTCGGGCACGTCCTTCTCCTCTGATTCAACTCCATCTGATATTACCTTAGCTTTAATGGGTCTTAGCATCTGTTTGAAGAATCTCATCGATTCCTGATTAACGAATGTTCCCAATAAGTCGATGAGTAGATCTTTTTTAACACAGAAAAATGCGCTAGAGAGGTCAAGCATGACTATCGCTGTTACTGTTGAGGAGTGTCTCGTCCCTACTTTGTTCATTAACTGTGCTACCGCTTGATCACATGATCTTTTCGTTCTAAATCCGAATTGGTCTTGATCAATCAGATTATTTTTTTCACAGAAAGCTAATAGACAACTTGCAATGACTTTCCCTAGCAGCTGTTGGAAAAAATTACCAACCGAGATAAATCGTCTATTTTGAATTTCATTAGGGTCCCCTTTCTTTAGAATGGCTTTAAGCTTACCTGAAAGAAATTTTTTCGGATAGTTACCTCCTTTAACCCAGTACAGGATCATCTGTGTAAAATGTTGCAAAATTCTTCAGGGAGCATAGCAATTCCATCTCTGTACACACTACTGTTGAGTCCTCTTGTTACTGGTTTCAATTGATTGAAGCATTGTTCGATTGTTTTGACCGCGGCTAAGCTGTGTTCCCAGGTGGGTAACCATTCTTTAAAACTGAACTTCATAGCCTCGTCAAATTTTGGAACCATATCTACTACATTCAAGACGACTTCTGATTGGTCCACATGCTTGACCACATTCTCGTAAACTCTCACGAATTCCTTTATTAACTCATCCGCCGTAAAAATCTCCTTGGTTATTTCAAGACCCCTGAGTTTAGGGCGAAGACTCTTACATATTGTGTGAATATCATCGTCATTTGTGTTAATTCTTCCAAGAATACTTCTCCGCTCTTCAGTGCGTCGACTTCTATCCCTGAGCTTCAGAATCTTTTTAAGTGCATTTTTTAACATAGATTTCTTAAAGTCGACTTTCTCGTTTTTAATGTCGTAACATAAGCTGGCGGCAATCATATTTAGTTTGGCTGTGTTGTCCGAATAAATTACTCTGTTATTATAGATTTTTATCTTCTTTGTCTCTTCTGGTTGTAATTTAGCAAAAAAATTCTCAAAGAAATCAAAAGCCAACTTGCAGTAACCGTTGTCGTCATTAATGTCATGACTCCCCCCTGAGCAACCGTTCTGTAAAAGGTTCTCAAATCTGGTTTCTTCAATTTTTAATTTTTCACTTAAGTCGTCATATACCCAACTTCCCAGTTTTTTGACCGTTTTGGGGTCCAGTTTAGGCCTTGTACATATTTTCGTCTCACCAATCACCCCATTAACTGATATATTTGTGACTAGCTTTATTATAGCATGCCCGTCGTTTCCAACTAGCGTTCTTCCGTTATACAAAGTCGTCTTTGGTCTAACCATCCTATTGTACCATATATGATCAATGGTCGTATTCGTCTCTTCATTTTTCCAGAAAGTGGGTCCCGTGTCAATTTTGTTAAATCTAACCATTTTCGATTCGATGAAATTCTTTAGAATTCTCTGTTCTTTACCTTTCACGGTATTAAAGTCGATGTTACAGTCCGCTACAATGACTGAAGGTATTTTTCTACATGCTTTAATGAACCTTTCGAATCTGTTATTAAAGTCGACTTTACTGAATTCCTTTTCATATAAGACACTGGTGTCATGCGGTCTGTAAAAAGTTCCGACTGACACTAGTGACGTTGCGTTTCTGTAGCTAATTAGTATAAAAGGTGCCTCATCATATATTACTTCGATTATGCCTTCCGTGGCGCTCTTCACTAAAATCATTGCCATAACAATACCACTACCAGTCATTTTATGACAAAAGGGTTTATATCCTATCGGTATAACCGACTTGTCCAGGACATCTTCTCCTTTTTGCATTAGTTCGGTCACGCAAATAAACATGGATCTGGGGAATTCATTAACGAGATTTTTTAATTTAATATGTATTGGGGGGTTCAGATTAGTATAACAGATAGAAAGAGGTAGAATTTTAAGCGGTTTTAATTTCGATTTTCTTGGCTTTGTTCTGAATGTGAAATTGTCAATTGCCACTTCAATTTCATCTATTTCAACAGGCGCGAAATTCTCAAACCACTCTCCATTTTCCTCCCATTTGATCCGTTCATTCGGTATATGGGCCACATAAGTCGACTTTATACATTTTCTTTCTTCACTGTTGACTCGACTATCCACTTGGTAGCCTAAAAAGTCATTTTTTAGTTCCTTTTTCCCTAGCATGACTTTATTTCGAATTTTACTGACCTTGACAACACGTTCGTCCTCCTTTTTTTCTATTTCTTTAGCTTTGATAAGTCGTCTTTTGGGGGTGCTTTGAGGTTTGGTTATGATGTCACACTTTTCCGGATTTTCGACCTCATTTGAAATACAGCTGTAGCCCGAAAATTCGGAGTCGTGTGTTATGAAGTTTTCAGAGAATTGAGTATCATTTTGCAGACTAACATTCTGTATATAGAGTTCATTTCTGTCAATTCTTTCCTGCATTTCATCGTAAAATAGATTTCTATCGTTAGCTATGAACTCTGTTCCTGTTCTGTTTCTTTCTATATCAGTTAAGTCGTCATCTTTTTCTGTGATTTTAGAACAATTCGTTCTCTTATCATGAGTTGCATCGAGTAGGTGTTCTATGTCTTGTGTGGGGGTTAGGTTAAGGGTTATATCAGCGTTTCTGGCAACAATTGGGAGGTAGCGATTCACCGCTTGATACATGGCTATTGAAGGTAACGGAATAAACTCAAGGCCATGCCGATCCATCTGTTTCAGCTTGATTGTCGTTGTTTCCAGATCAAAAAGTCGTCTTAAGTCGTCCAAATCTTCAATCATTACTGTGCATTCAGTGACGAAATTTATATTTAAGCCTTCCTCGTCATTTTTTAAGCGGTTTTCGTGAATTCGTTTGAATACTGTCAGTAAACCGATGACTATGGTAATGTATCTAATAATTAGACATTGCCAGGCATCTCGCATAACTTTTAAATGAATCTTCAAGATAAAGTCGTCTCCTTTTTGAGCAGTGCTGCGTTTGGGCCACTTGAAAGTTTTCATTGCACTGAGAACGATGCCGCTTCGGAATGTGAAAGACAGATTTTCTTGGGGTTTGAATTTTGCATCTTTGAAATTATAACTTGCAATTTCACTGTCACCTACATTGATATCCACCATTTTATTAGGGTCATTTTGGAATGCGTCTAGTGCTTTCGAAACTCGACTGCTTGTTCTATCAGTTTTTCTTTTGGGCGTACTGATTTTGTCTAGGTCAGCTGATGTCTTAAGTTTCTTTCTTTTTTTCTTTTCTCTTTCGTTTTTACTTAAGTCGACTTGGTCATGATCTGAGTTGGTCTTGGAAATGTTTTGGTCTTCGCAAATGAGCGTTTTAGTTAGGCCTATGACAAGTTCCGTAGAAGTAGAGGGCTCTTCTGCGTAGGACTGGTTTCGTCCCATTTCTGGTCTCATTTTTAAGTCGTCAAATTCACGTAATTGTTCACATGTATCAGGTTCAGGTGGGGTCTTTCGGTTGGGACTTAGGTTCGTATTATTAAAATCACATTCCTTATCAGTCTTATTTCGTTTTCCGTCTCTCTCCATGATAGCTTTTTCTTCCGCGGTAACTTGTGCATTCAGATTTCTTTTTCTCGTGATGCCTCGGTCATTTTCATCCTTTGCAGTAAAGTTTGAGGATTCCACATTGTAATACGTTCCTTTAATATGATTACTTGTTATAATATTTTTAGTAGTTTTAAGGTTATCAAGACCGGATTTACCTTCCATAATATCTTTGGCATTGTAAACTGTGGGTACCCCCCCCCCTTCTCTGTCTGCACTCATTTGTTGCCTTTTTTCGAGAAGTGTCATTACCTCTGCCGCTTCCTTTTGGTCACCGTATCCTTCAATTCCAGCATCTTTGCTTTCCTTCATCAGTGAACTGATATAATGCAGTGCTAAGTCGGCTTTAAGTGCATTTTCAGATGTCTTATGCTCCAGTAGATTGCGAGTTTCTGCTGCAAAAGTTGCAGTGTTACCCATTTCCATTTTAAGTCGTCTTACTTGGATGTCAAGGTTCCGTTTGAGGTGATGCATTAATTTCATGAGCCACTCTCTATTTTCCGCTTCTCCTCCACAGTTTGCCCATAGTTGTTTAAAGGCCATCTCTTCTGGATTCTTGTCATCAAATTCATTCAAAAAAGTCGTCGGGCATCTTTCTTTTTCTTTCGTCATCAAGTGATTAAACAGCTGGGCATCATTCAATGTTCCAAATTTCTCAATTGAAGTAAATAGATATGCAAATGCCTTGTGCAAGTTGCTTTCTCTATCCCCCAGTTTGAGAAATTTGTTATTTATTGAAATCTGTCTCAGCTTACTCATCGTCTTTTCTGAGCTCAATTCTGAGTTTTCCATGTGTGATTCCGTTCATGTGCTTTATCCAACTCAGTCTGATTTTCCCCAAGTTTTTGTACCATTCTGGTGTTTCCCACCGGATAAGTAATTTCTTGAAGTCGCCCCCCGGATTGCTGAACTGCATGCGGAAATTACTGCATTTTCCTAAACTTCCTAAGAAGTTCCCTGATACGGCCGCTCCGCCTACAACATAACTCAATATTAAAGCCGTCTTGAAATTCCTCGCCCCTATGTAGACCATTATTTTGTCTGTGTCCCATACCTTTTCCTTGTAAGTCATCATTACATAGTCATCTCCTGGTTTGATCAAGTCGTCGTACATTGTTATACATCCTAGTAGCTTGAAAATTGAACTGTTCTCAAATTTTAGGTGTCCAAAATGTTTCCAGTCATTAGAGTCGACTTCAAAATTTATGTCATTTTCTGGATTCCACGGTGCTGAGGGATCTTCAGATACTTTTATCCTTACTTTCGTGGGAGTGAAGTTTTCGGGTACATCCCATCCTTCTTGTAGTATATCAAAAAGTTTTTTTAAGGGCATCTTATCAACATCGTAAAACAAGTCGTCATGATTATCCTTTTTTTTGGGTTCTTTGAACTTAAAATTTGAGTGAGATTGCGTAATATTAATATTAGTGTGCTCAGTGTTTATTCCATGGGACTTACCTTTTTCGGGCCACCTGGATGGCCTGATTTCGGTTTTGTACCTTGCGTTGCCATTAAAATTCTCTTTGCCTGGAAATAGTTTTTGAAATCTTTCCAACGCCTTTTCAACCTGCGCATTAAATAAGTCGTCATAATTTGTTATCGTGTAAGATTCTGATTGGTTGTCGTTTTTGCCTCCTTTTCTAGATTGCTCCTCGTTAAGGGTACCTCGTACCCCCGATCCATTTTGATTGTCATACATTCTAAATTAAAAGTTGATTATCATTAATAACATGATCTGTTATCAAGTAAAGTCTTTTTATTCGTGCGTTTTGATGTCATAATAGAATACAGTCATTACTGTTATATTTTTATGTACTTTGTTTTCATATTTTTCGTATATTTTATATTTAATCTAGTTAATTCGTTATATAACTATTTTAATTAATTTATAAGGGGTACCACAAGGGGCGGTTCCCCTTGTACCATATAATATGGTCCAAATCAGTTGCGTTCAGTCCAGAG
>SCLD01163953.1:0-48474 GCA_004367895.1 Oikopleura longicauda
ACGGTCATTTGTCATTTTACTGTAATATATTTCATTCAAGTATATTCATAAGTTATTCTCAGAATACTTGGTGGTCTATTCACCTGCCTATTCACCTGGAAGATCGTAGCAGGATACTAATCGCACTAATCGGGCTCTCCTCTCTAGAGGAAAATATGAATCCGCTCATATTTTGATTCCACCCCTCAAACTCAATAAAGGTTATTGTCACGTAAAAAATGTCAGAATATTTTATAGAGAAATCTTCATAGAAAAGTTACCAGCAGAGAAGGTCGGACACGCATGTTCGATATTTGTCCGAGGTTTCCGGACATTCGCATGTCCGAACCCGTGTCCGCGGCCACCCTTCTCTGGTTGCCAGTTCTAATAAAAGGCGATTTCAGACCCTGAAAAAATCGAAGGTTAATGTTTACAGCAAACAGTTTACTATTAAACTTATTTTTTTAAACCGTGCTTCCATGAGTCATGGACTAAGACAGTTCAAATAAGACTATAGTCTATATACTTTTTAGACTCAGTTAAATAGTTTTTCACTGAATACTGACAGTTTAATGATTCCTTTCTGACTGAGTCTCTATGAACGTTTTTTGCCAGCTGTTAATGTAGTTAAATGAAAAATAAATATTTTCTGCTGAACCAAGCGAGGAATAAACCGGCTCCCCCTCTTTTCAGAATCGTAAACCGACGAGTAGATCTACCAAAGTAAAGATTCAGTAGAGATTTAGATTCAGACTTTCGTAAGGTTAACGGTACCGTAACTATTAAATTGATCTAGAATGCCAATATCGCATGTAAACAGCGCGATGGAAGTTCGGTTCAAAAACCAATGGACTGGAAGCTGCATAACTGTTGTTCCGGTGAGAATTTCTTTATTTGACTGCTTGATCCATGATCAAATTTGACCTTTTTTGACCGTGAATGAATTTTTGTAGAAAGAAGGGAAAGAATTTGAAGTTTCATCCCAAAGAGATGATCCAAATGCTGATCATCAAGTTTGGAATGTTTTTCCACAAGTACGAGAGGATAGCACTTCAATGCAAACTGGTCTGTGCATTCTGTCATGTCGTATCCGGTCCGATACCAAACTCGTTTTGACCTTTGACCCAGGAAAGTCTTGGAAAGATAAGCAGTCATAAATGCTCACATGAAATCGACATGAGTTAATAACATCAGTTTACTATGTACTTGCTTCCCTAACAATTACCTTTTCCTTTCCTATGAGCTATGAGTTGTGGTTTCAGAGCTTCAAACTTTCAGTTTCAAATCGAAATTGCTTATTTTGAATCCGCTCCGAAACCGACTTTGCGACATTAATTATATCAAATTTGCCAAAACTTATAACAAGAATCCAAGTCTATTGTCGCTAAAAAAGCTGAAGATCCCATAAATAATTGTCAGGCTAGTTTTTAACGTTTCAAGCATATTTTTTATTCAAGCGAAAATTAAAACTATAAATAGCTTTGGAACTTATCAAAAAATGAAATGCGATGTGCCGCTTGTCCCGAATATCAGCTTTCATTACCAAATAATGCAAACGGAAGCAAGTACTCTCTTAAGAAATTCAATCCAAGTGCTTGGGGTGGATCTCATCAAAAATTTGATTTTGTTGTCGCCGACTTGCTTGATTTTGACAAAGTTAGATGTTGTGCTGGTAAGTTGAAATTATTCATACGGTTTTCCAGTCTGGACGTCGTTTCGTTCACGTTTGCCGACCTGAAATATTTATTATACTAGACTGGTTAAACTAGATCCACGTAAATGGCATGATTGTCTACGGAAAATGCTTCGGTTGCAATTTAATATTTTCTGACGTTGCTATTTCTCCTTGGAGAAAACTCCTCCATTAAGCTTCAGCGATAAATCGTAAATGCTGATCTAATAAAAAGCTAAATGATATTGAATTTGGCTTTCACTCATTAAATGACGAGACTACTCCAGACTGGTTACTCACAGTGGTCCGTAACCGATTTTTAACAATCATCTGAAGGTACCACGTGGTTTTCATAATATCGGATGTGGTTCAACGGTATTTAAGATATGTTGCGCAATGTGATGATCAAATTCAACGAGCAAAAGGCTTTTCTCACCTGTGGCAATAGTCGAAGTCGGGATAGTCCTGTCAAGGTTTTTATTCTTGCAAAACATTATCGTTTTTTTTTCTGAAATTCGCTTCAATATAAATTAAGATGGCTTTCGACAAACGTGAATCATTCGAAAATAATCAAAAATTTAATATCATTCCAACGCCTGATGATGCAAACACCCGTAACTTTCATGTGGAATCAGTCCGTCTCCCAGGATACTATCTCCAAGTCGCTCAAGATGGAAATAATAATTCCAAGGATGCTCAAATGCAAATCTTTAATAACCAGTTCCAAAGATGGAATTTGAAGTAAGTTATTTTACATCCTAAACTGACAAGTTTTAGATGTCGGTAACCGATTTCACCGCTATGGTTTCGAACATGTCCTTAATCTCTTTTTTCATGGCCGCAGTCATAATAATTTAATGTTACCAAAATCTTAATTATGTCATCAACATCCGAAAAGTGTCACAAAATTTAAGTCATTAATATCTCCCTATCATCACCTGTCGCGAAGAAATAGTTGTAAACCAAGATAAAATATGTTTTCAGGAAAAATCAGCTTTCTTGCAGCGGTGGATCATTTTATGGAATGATCATTGGTAACAAAATTGATTTCTACTTGACTGAGATTTATAATTTTTCTGGTAAGATTCAGAATACAAAATCGTCTTATAATTGACCATTTTCAGAAACTCCTTCAATTCCCGGCAAGCTTTGCATGGATGACCTGGACTCAGCTTTCATTGAAACTGTCAATAAGCTTCGATCAAAACTTCGTCATGCCCGCGAACAAGGAATATTTTTATATAAGACGAAATGTAAAATGTCACTTAGAACGAGTGTCATTAAAAAAGCCGGTATCAAATTGATCATTTTAAGCACTTTTCGTAAAAATGGATAAAGCCAACTGGTTATGCCTCTTACAATTCAACAGAATGTGTCTAAAATATACACCAAACACAAGGTGAGTTTTTTTATTGTCGTATATGACATGATATGTATTCGACCGTATTTTAGCCGAGGCACTAAATTCAAAATGATTTCTTTGATCAATCTTATGGAACAAAAAAACGCTTCATATGCCAATGATATGTTTGCTGTTGAGAAAAATGGACTTTCCTTGAAACATTACGATGAATGTATTGAGGAAGCTGGTTACACCATGCACAAGGCTGCGCAATATGTCTCATGCACTCCACAGACGCCTGGAAATCAAGGTATTTAAATGAATCATATAATTTGAATCTTGGCGTATAACTATTTCACTGCATTATTTGAACATCGGTATTTCAAAGTGCGCAGAAGAGAATAGAATGGCCCTAAACCGTTACCATATTTTGTGTATTTTGTATGGTCGCACTTATCTTAAATTAAGGTTTCCCATTCGCATTTTGGATGCTTCTTCACTACGTCACTGTTCAAGCGTCAGATGAAGACGCTCGAATCTGCGCAGCTATCATTGCAAATTATTTTTTGACATTTTACCACAATGATCGTTCAATTTCTGATTTCGCTGTTCAACTAAAAGAACACAGTCTATACAAGGTCACAAACAATCAATCTCTTGTTTTATGGCTTTGGCAAATTCATGTTGGTATGGTACAAAATGGAAAACATAAAAAAGCAAGGTATTTGATTCTGATTATTTTCTTATTAGCATACAAAATTTGTATTACAAATGTTATATTAGCGGACTCACAATTTCCGCAAAAACTGACGCAAAGGATGAAGAATTAGGACCTCCAATGTATGATACAATTTGCATTGCTCGAAATATGCAACATTTAAAATTGTTGCATAAACTGCTGCATAGTCTCCTGCATAGACTGATGCATCGACTGCTGCAATGTACTGATATCAATTTCAATACATTGACTTTTATAAGCAAAACATAACTATATCTAATATAGCCTATGTGACAAAGAGCTATGTCGAATCCTACAAACCGTAAATTGTCGGTGATAATGAATATGGTGCTAATCATTTCATTCGCGCAATATTCAGCGAAAATGGGCCTTGTTATGGTCAAATATTTTGACTCAAATCTATGAGATACTCCTTTTTATCTATTTCAAATAGACTATTTGACAGAAATGGTAAATTTCAGACTTTATTCCGAGACAATTTAAAAAGTCTGAATTTCGAAAAAAAATCAAAAATAACTCCTCAGCCAGAATTGGAGCCTCCTACGTAATGCGTTGGCGGAGATATTTGCAAAAATACTCGAATAAATGAACATGGGGAAAATACGTATGAGACTCAAAAGCCTAGCTGTAGCAGTTATTTTTTATGACAAATAACATGCACTTATTTTTTTTTCGAAATTCAGACATTTTAGATTTTCTCGGAATAAAGACTTAAATCTACCAATGTTATGGCTTATGATTCAAGTTTTGAAGCTTGAGTAAAATAAACTCGTGTATTTTAGGGATAACGACATCGCTTATTTATCAAATCTTTATCCACGAGAACATGCAAAACCGGCGGAAGCATTGGAAAAATTAGAAGAAACATTTCATCCACTGGCAATGGTATTTAGTGAAAATGAGGAATGGTTGCCAGATGATGGAGAAGAAATAATTCTCACAGCGCCACCAACTGTTCAAAGGAATGCTTTCTTTTTTAACTCCAGGCTGTCTCCAGCTAATTTTCGCGAATTTCAATTGTGCATTAACTACGAATTTTCGAATTTTTCGAATTACGAATTTTCGGACATAATGTTCTTTTTGAAAGCTTATAATAGTCGTGAAAAATCTGCATAAGATGATCCGCTGAATAATTGGATATAAAAAATATGGAGATTTTACACTGTTCATAATTTTTAGGGTATATAATTAATTATCCAGACAAAAATATAATGCCTGACCTGTATACAAAAGTTTTGTACCAAAACTATATTCCTCAACCGTTGTTTATTAAAATTTCTAAATCAAAATCAGACTTCATGTTCAAAACATTCGTTTTTCAAATCTGAACAACGGTTCGAAAACTGGAGGTTTACTCTGTCACATAGTTCATGTAGCATAATATTGATACCGGAATAATATGGCCCAGGTCGGTACGATTCAGTGGGAACGACTTTTCTTTGAATGCATTCAGATTGTATATTTTCAACCATTTTTTGGGTGTTCGACAATGTTTGATTCCAAAAATGTTTTTGATTTGTTGATGCGACTAACCGGTCAAGAGCTATTAACGGTTAAAGTTTCAAAACTTGGCGAGATTTAAATTAAACGGTTAGGCAACGGAGACTTCGCGATTTTAGTCAGTTGCATAAGTTTATTGTGAACATACATGTGAGTCGCTATTAAAAAGTTGAAAGACAGTGAAATTTCAATGGTCGAGTAAGTCTAGGTAAGAGTGAGCAGATTGATGTGCTTGAAAGACTGATGGGTGAAAAGCAGGGTGAGGAGAAAAGGACGATTCTGATCCAGTCGAAGACGCAATTGATCCGATCGAATCTGGATTTGAGACCGACTTTTTCGCCGGTACTTTCAATTTTCCGACATCTGGAAATATAGAGGAAGACTTTGCTGTTGGAGATCTCGGTTTTGTCACTTTGGATTCGCGTGATCGGCGTTTCAGGTTTTTACTCAAGTCTCGGTTATTTTTTCTGATCACGAAACGACACTTAATTTTTTGCTCAATTTCTTCATATTGAGCTGATGTTGTAGCATCGGTTAATTCTGTTGTCATCATTTCAATAAGATCGGCTGCATATCGAAGAGTATTCAGTTTAGTCTAAATTATCAAATTAATAACAATTTAACAAGATCGACTAAAAATTTAATAATTTTATAAAAAAATATATTTACCTTTGGGGCATAACCGTTTAACCAAGGTTTTATCAATTTTTGGAGTGCATCAAATTCATCATTTATATATCTTATTCGTCCACGTTCTCGAGCGTTATTCTGTTTCTTTCGCTCATTATCAAGTTGAACTTTCAGTTCGGATATTCCAGTTTGATAATCTAGAAAATACAAATTTAGTTGACGAAAACTTTTTGCAGAAAAATTTCTAACTGAAATTTGAAAAATAGAGCTGGTTTATATACCTGGTGTTCCATAAAAATCATGACGATTTGATTGACAATCGACGTCAGGATTACTCGTGGAGGGTGTCGCCATCAGGTTGTCAGCCACTGGTAACGCAGTTCTCTCATTATCTTGATCAAACGAGGGTGTCACATGATTAATAAGTTGATGATTCAACTGATTCCATGCTGGGAATAGTCCTGGGGCAACGTTCATTGGATTTTGATTCCATGTAAACGCTTCATAAGTGGAAAAGCGGTTGGTTATATTCGCATCCATTTTTCTAGTGATATTAGTTTCTGATGTGGGTACTTTAGATTTTTTGATAGCTTTTATTCCTATATTTTACTTTAAATAGCACTAGACTTGAGCTCTATCGCCATCATTCTATATATAAAAACATCGATATCAAGTGCCCATTTGAGAAAAAATAGCTCCAAGGAAGCTTACACAAACGGCGCTAAAGAATGCAATTCAAATCTTGATAGTGGAGCCATGTAACCAAGCTAGACAAACTGGCTGAAAATTTATATACTGGAGACTCTCCAGTGGAGAGATATCAAGACAAAAAATTCTGTGCACTCGAAAAACAGCTGCCGAGTACCGCAATAAATTGCTCAAGTATTTAGTACCAGAATCCGCGTTAACGATGCCGGTATTCCGAAATTTCCGATTTCAAATTCAAAAATAATCGGAATCGTATGCCAATATGCCGTGGGCCAATAGACAAAAAGTTTTGAATACAAACTCCGTGAAATTTAAGCAGCTCAGTTTGAGTCTAGATGCCTTGGGTTTCCAAATCTAATTCCAAGACCTCAAAACTGATCTGGATCAACCAGGCTGGATGTAATGTACTCAAATTAATCTCGGAGACTCATTTGAACAAAAATAGATTATCCTATGATTTACAGATAACTTAGCAGATAACTTAAGTAGTACCCTAAATAAAGTATAACAAGTAGAATCAAATAAATTATGAAAGAAATACACGGTACTTAAATTTTTAGGATTATGAAAATTCCTCATCATTACCATTTTTTGGTATAATTTACTTTCTTTGGCTTCTTTGAGAACTGCGTAACGATGTTCAAGTTGAGTGTGATTTGAAGATATCGCTGATCGTACATTGAGTGAATTCGATTAATAAAAGGGACGGTCTATGTTATCCAGTCCGACAACTATCGGTCTGTATCTAATCAAATTACGACAAGTTCGAGTGATGAAAAGATTCAATCGGAACCAAATTAAAGAGTAGTATGGTCGACGAATCGACTTTTAACATTTTTATAAATAACTCAAACGACTGTCAAAATAAAAATAATCAGTCTTATGAAACCAAGTCAAGGTAATATTCTTAAGGTGATAATACGGTAAAATATGTTCAGCTAGAATATTCTATTATATAAGATGGAATCTACAACTCATTATTATACGCGAGGTTATTTTAAGTTAAGCATCTAGTCCATATAATTTATATAGATGAAGTGGCTTGGTCGTTAATCTAAAATGAATTTAAACATATTTTATAAGCCCCATAATATTCCCATATTATTGAATTTTACCTGTAAAGCCCCGGTTTATTGCCCAAGAATTACATGCACTTACAGACCATTTTTCTCAGATTTGAGTCATAAAAACCTTAAGTGTTTTACCTTCAGGATCTGATGAACTTTGATAAAACACGAAAGAAATACTAGGTATTCTGATATTTTGGTTAATCGGACTTCCTCGCTGGTGCATTTAACATCAACGAAAAATATTAATCCGGGTCGATTTATTCGACTATCAGCCCCAAACCCACATAGGCATCTGGTCTTAATGCTTGAGTCCCGATTTGTGCTAAAGACTTTAAGACTGGAGATGTTTTTGACATAAATTTCCCTCTAAAATGCCCTACCTATGTAATATTATCTGACTACTCGACAATAAGTTCAAATAAATTTCCGGAAGAGCTTCCATAAATAAACCTATGTACTAAGTACGGCTGGTGTATGAGTTCATGTTAACAACCATGTGATAGGATTTAAGTTTTGAAGACATCCAAAAACCATATTCTTAAAAGGCTTCCGTTCAGATAGAATCTTCAGAAAGTTCATCACATATTTAAGGAACCAGAACCAGGTGAATATACATCAAAATAACACACAATCATGCAAAGTTTCTCAACAACAACTTCAACAGCTTGAAATCAAATATCAACAAGCAGTTTCAGTTGGCTTGATACTCGCTGGAACAGTTTTTTTCATGACATTATTCCTTGTATGCTGTTTGGTTCGAAGATCATCTTGCGGAACCACGTGTTTCCAAAAGTCAACTTCATGTTTCCGAAGAAACCGACTTCAAGAAATACATCCTGAATCAAACTTTAATTGTGGTGATCGAGAAAATCCTGAACGATACCATCAAAAAGATAAAATTGGGAAAATGGAAAAAGAAGACGAATTCGCAGTCTGTCTCACAGGAACGCCAGTAAGAAACGTTTTGAATAAGACACGAACCAGACAACCTGTTGGTATATCTTTTGTATAAAAGTTATCAAAGTCTTCAAATGTGTCCATTTCTGAAACCCTGAACAAAAGATTTCTGTACATATAAAGTTTCTAAACGATTGCGTATAAGGAGGCATAAAATGTACCATTCAACACTGACCATTACTGACTCAGCAGTGCCGGTGCCATTTTGCATTATTTCTGGGCATTTAATTTATTCGATAAGTTCCCGTCTGGAACTTCCAGAGTCGTTAAGGTCGTCTAGATGGCATTCTATTTTTATTTCTAGTTCCATATTGAGGTTAGAAGACTACATATGAAGAGTCCTCAAGTATAAGCTTTGAAAGACATAATAATGAAAAAGATGAGAATTTTTACAAGTAAACTGAAATTCATAGTTTAATATGGACAGTAGCTATCACGGGCCAAATACAAATAAACAATGAGTTGAAAATAAGTTATATTTGTATAGAACAATAAAAATAAAAAATAATTCACAGAGATTTATTTTTATCGTTTTGTAAAGCATTTCTGAGCGCTGTGAACGATTCAGCCAATCTTGTATCTACTTCAGATGGCCTTTCTGTCGTGTTCTCCCCAGGAAGTACCGAACTGCTTCTTGTCGATTGACGGTGACCTGGTGGTGAACGACTTGGGGGCGAACGGCTTAGTCCAGAGCTTCCTGCTCTACCATTTGTTGAATCACTTGCACTTTGAATTACTTCCTCGTTTTCTTGTGGTAATTTATCAAATTGAGTCTCTTCAACCAATCCAAAACCAACAGCTTTGGATTTTCGTGGACGACAATCGTCGGAAATGATACTTTCGGGGTCTTTAACTCTTACCGTGCCATTCCTGACACTCTTACAGTCTGTTCGAGGGCTCCTATAGACCGAAAGAGACTGTCTATAGTTTGAAGCCATTCCTTTGTCTCCTTGAGTGCTCTGACTCAGTTACATTTGTTAATAAAGAACTTCTTATCATTGAACTTCTTTTCGAAAGCTCTGTTAGATTAGATACTTCTTCTTTTGGTCTCATTGGTAAAGCATACGCTTCGCTTTGTGATTCTGCTAATTTTATTATTTCCGGCTCATTTTCTGTTTCAATCGGAATAAGCTTTCCTTGTTGGTGTTTATCATTTCATATGATCCATGGACCATATGGTACGGTAAAAGTAGGTCAGGATTGTAGCCAGAGTTGAACGGGCATGGCGAACTTGGGAGAGGCAAGGGCACGCTTGCAACGGGCAAACTAGAGGGAGGACAAACTTAGTTTCAAAAAGTGTGGCAAACTAGAGGCACGCGTGCCCATCCAGCTCTGATCGTAGCCTACACTTCGTAGGTTACGTGAATAAGATTGTAGGCTGAGTCTAAAAATGGAACATGAACTTAATTTTAGGTACAGTGTAAACATTCCTAATTTTTGCAATTTTTCCCTCTCGAGTTTTTTTCTTCTATGTACTCGTTTCGCTTCAATACTCATTTCATCATCGGAACCAGAGTCATATGCAAGATCATCAATAATCATTTTCGATGTATCAGGTGAGTGGAGTAAGGACTGTCGTGGTGTAGCAAGAGTTGTACCTCCGGACATGGACGATGACGTACTTGTTGACCGCTGTGTCGGGGTAACACCGTTTTTAACATCTTTATTTTTCATTTGTTAACTGAAAAAAAGATTTCAAAAAGAAATACATGACATTGTTTTCGAATTATGTAATATTATATGACGTAATACTCACATTGATCGAGTCAACCGGGATCGAGTAAAGAAACGGCCTCAAGAACCAATATTATAAGCAACAGATCTAGAACAGCTTTATCCTTGGAAATAATCCAAAAATCGATGCACGATTCGCTCATAAAATTTTTGCCAACTGATTTTTTTTGCTGGTATCTTATGTCAATTTTTGGTCATCTAGAATTTTTCTAACTCGATTACTCGGAAAAACTTAACTCGATTACACAACAAGTACGTAGTTATTCCGAAGGCTACAGATAAACCAGCATTTGTTTTGAGTCATAACTTGAACGCTTTGATATGATTCGTACCGTATGAAGAACACACACGTGACGTGAGGTGTTTCTTTCAATGAGGGTTATAGACTATAAGTTAGTAAGTAATATAGACTATACTGTATAGTCTATAACTTGTAGTTTCATTCGAAAATTCGAAGTATGGAGTCCATACTGTATGGTCCTGTATCATACCTTGGGTTCGCACGTGAACATTCTCGTCCCAAGCCGAACTCCCGGCAGTGACTGCCGTAGAACAATTGATCAACAAAATATTTTACTGCATATGACTCTAATTTCGACCATTGTCGTAAATGGAAAACGATGCAATCGTGAACAAAAATGGAGCTTTAATCTATATTTAGTTTATCCGTTTAAAATTAGCTCAAAGAGAACCAAGGAAAGAACCTTCGAATGGTACTGGAGATGATTCTTTAGCAATGTGCTTTTATCCCGAAGAATCTGATTCAAGGTATTTCAAGATCAAATATGCCTTATTCGGCGTATTTAATTAACATTATTTACAGACAAGGACTCGGCAATAATCTCCATCCAGATTGCGAAAGCCTAAAGGAATCACTGATCATATCACTAATGAGCTCTAGTATAGAGTCTATACCCACTCCAGGCCAACTATTAATGGTGTAATTCCGAGTTCCGAAGAACATGGAAGTTGTAAGTGCTTATAATTAGGCCTTGATCCAATACTCTGTCTGATACCTTACTTATCGTAAATTGTATAATAATCATGATATTTAAATATGGTAGTATTATCCTATAATTTATTAACATATATTAACAAACATGTTCAGTCAGACTCGGAGCTCTGCCAAAGAAGTCTGCAGAGTGCACTGTGCTCTGATAATGCCAATCTGGCTGATTTCGGAACTGCTCCGATTATGCTTCGTGTCTCACTTCGTGTCTCATTCGTTGCCGATGCAATTCATAAAAGCCATGAAAATACTGCTGCAAACAATATAAAACCAATACTTATATTAACTTTTATACAATTTTATTCACCGTTTACAGCTCTTTTAACGCTGTCTATCACCACGATTTGTTTATTTCGGCAATTTTATGATTTCTTTGGTTGATTTTGGATTTCACATTCGGCATATAATTTTTTCTAGCTGAATAAAAGCTTGTCCAATGAGAATCCATCATTTATAATCATGCTTCCAATCGGTTCGACAATAAAAACATATGCTGCATTTACGAACACCGTTTGCCATATTCCAGCTGGTATAAACCGAAAGTTAAATAATGCAACGGGTGTATATAAAATAACGTCCACTTTTACTAGTTCTTTTACTAAATAAATGAATTCATCATATGCTGGCAGTTGTCCTTTATGAAGATATGAATAGCAAACTAAGAAAGCTGTGTGTAAAAATGGCACTTAAAATGCATCCTCAATTTTGAGAGTTAAGATCCTAAGCAGATTAATCTGTTGTCGCGTGATCTGATGCATTCCTGTTGCGAGTTCGAGGGCTGTTCGCTTATAAACTGATGAATATTGTGCCAGAAACTTATACCAAAAATCAAACCATGGCCCAAGCATAGATGCCGCCAGTGTCATATGAATTGTTCGTTCTCCATTCCAATATTTTAGACAATCTTTATCAAATGATTTGACAGTTTTAACGAGATTCTCATTTTGCCACAACTAAATATTTCAGTTCAAAATACACCGTCTGAGTTTGACAGACGTTATTGATGAATTTACCTGTGCAAGGATGTCTCCGACGCCACATAAACCCATACACACCGCAGTATTTACAAATAAGGATTTGACAGTAACAGGTTTTCTCTTGGCAAGATTTGTGACCGAAGATGACCTTACAGTATTGCAAATGACCCGATTTGTTATTAACAATCTCGATAACGTTTTAACTTGAGCGAAATACATTCTAAATAAATTTTGAAAGGTCATTCATGGTAATGTAAATGGGTTTGAAAAATGGCCTTATTTAGGTCCAAATTATTTTGGGCATTAACGCATTATTTAAGGAGAGATCACGCAATATTGCGTGTGGTAGACTTGTCCTTATGCTAGAATACTGAAATTACTAATCTGGTGACACATACGCATTCATCAACTTTTGACTACTCGAATATTTTATTGCCTCCGATTATAATACAGAACACTCATCACTGATGATTCATAGTTTTTGTATCCTATTGAATTCGTTTTGAAAAAAAAACTCTTAAATTCTTTAACATAAATGGAAAAATTAACAAAACAGCTTGAGAAAAAACTCGATCTTGCAAATGTCCTGAAAATTAAAGAAAAAACGGAAAATGATTTTGAACATAGACTCAAATATTGTACATTTTGTAAAATTGTTTCGCCAGACGAGCACAATCAAATTATTTTTCAAAATGAAGTCTTGGTAATTTTCGACGATATCAAAAAAATAAAAAATGTGAATCATTTGCTGGTGGTACCGAAAAATCATATAAGGGACATCAATAAGGCTGGTTTTCTTAAAATTTTTGATCAATAAAAGTATTCACATGGACCATATGTCGCATATTATAAGCCTTGGCTCGAAAATGTGTCAAAAACGAAATTCTCCGGCCTAAGTGGTAAATTTTTGATGGTCCCAAATAATCCTCACAAAAATATTTATAAAATCAATAAAGCTATCACAAAATGACATTTCCATGGTGGAAGAACTCGAAATTACCGGGCGCGACTTTCTGAAATCGAGAATCTCACAGGAAATAGACGAAAATGAAATTCTAGTTGGATTTCATTGTCCTCCATTCAACTCTCAATATCACTTACACCTTCATATTGTTTATCCACAATCAAAACTCAACAGAACACAGCTTGGCAAGATCAAAAATCCCGGCTGGTTACCAATCGAAAAACTTATTCAAAGTCTCAAAGAATTTCCCGACCCCATTGACCGGTTCCCGATTCTCACAGGAGCCAAAAAACTGCACGGTACCACTAAAATTGAAAAATGACATAACTGTAGTTATAAAAATAAATATATTGTATAGAAATAAAATATAAAGATCAATGTTACAAAGTATTTTCAGAAATGGCTGAATTGATAGTCGTTTTGGAGCTAACAATAAGCCCAGAAATATCATAAATTTTTTCAACTTTTTCCTCCTTTGTAATTTCGAGAATTTTCTTCCATTCGAGCCATTTATTGAGAACATATTCATTGAAAAAAGTATAAATTTCTCCTCGATTGAGCATATCAGTTGATTTTCCGATCGCTTCCTCATTATCACTCAAATTCGATATTGTCTGAAGTAATGATCCAGATGCTCGTGTGGATGCTCCAGAATCACACTTCACATCCGAAACTGTATTTTGAGATGTAACCTTCGAGGCTGGAACATCTGTTTTACTCATTGTAACACCGCTTTGAACAACGGTCAGCTGACCTTCAGATTCTAATTTGAGTGGGACCATTTTGTCACTCTTCTCGATAACGACGTTTTCTTTATATCGAATAATCAATTTAATCATGGCTTCGGAGAACTGAATAAAACTGATTTCGCGTTCGATGTTTTCAGGAATTTCACAATCGTATTCAGCCATTATTGTGATAGCATCCTTTGGCTTGAATGGAAGTTGCAACTTCTTTATTAGTTGTAGCAAGTGTCTTTAGAATTTTTATATTCCACTCCGAGTAAATACCGACCAAGAGTGCACCTCGAATCTGAGTTGAATATGAAAATCATTCCTAGCAGTCATTTTGCATTCACAATTTTCCCAAATGACAAAGAAATGAGGGATGAAATCACGGCATTCATCAGTAAGTAATATTCCAGTATCATTACTGGGTGGCTTGTTCAAATATTTATCGAATAAATACTGAATAGATGTATCGAGTTCTTTTTCAGGCCATAATAGACTTGCAGCGTTTACCAGATAAAACGCGAATTGTCGAAATAGTATGAAACTTTAACAAGGTTTACAAATTGACTCTGATTCGAAAGCCAATAAGAGAGTGAGGTTCAATTTGAAACCAGACCTGAGTGGATTGCTGTTATCATCTGGGTATAATCTTGTTACTGGCACCATGTGACTTATTTCATAATCCAGAAATATTTTGTCAAAATGTATGAGTCGAAATTTTTTGTCCATAAATGTTTTAGAATATCGAATATAAATCTCACGACAACGAGCAATATTTCTGATAATAGCTTCTTTTCCGCCCATGAGAGCATC
Source organism: Oikopleura longicauda (assembly GCA_004367895.1). Classification (NCBI taxonomy): domain Eukaryota; kingdom Metazoa; phylum Chordata; class Appendicularia; order Copelata; family Oikopleuridae; genus Oikopleura; species Oikopleura longicauda. The sequence continues at coordinate 14,826 of SCLD01163953.1, forward strand.
CCCAAATGTTGAAATAAGTTCCTTTTCGGTCAATGAATTGAAATTCTCGAGTTCGGATTGATCTTCAGATGGACTAGAACGATCATTATCGAATTTGTTTTCCACCGATTCGCCTTTTCTATTTCAACATTATGATTCATTAATTTTGAATATAGCTAGGACCATAGCCTATGGTAAAACGTACCAGGGCATATACCGTATTTGATATATGAATCATATATTATGATATACAGTAATCGAAATTAGACAAGAATTTTATTAGCTCATTTTTTTTAGATAATTATACCGACAGCGGAATATTCGAACTTCCCTCGATATGAGAGGTCTGTCTCTGGAGTAGATATAGAGTAGATATTTATAGATTTGGCATAAGATCTCTCTCATAATATGATTCATATTATTGAAATTGTGATTTTCAGACTCAAGGTTTATGTAAATTTTTTCTAATTTTGTAATAATATACTGGTATGGTCAATATCAAAATGGACCATAGACAATCGGGCTATAGGTGATCTGCGTAGTGGTAAGAAACAAGATGTTCTTGTCTATAGACTGCGAGTTCGGATCTCATCTCAGTTAATGTTTACTAAATCTTTGTTTAATCTGCGGCAAATTTGTGTTTGGCAGTACATTTCTTTATTTCCGGTCATGTCCGGTTACATCATAATGACGTCATCATTTCCGATATAAAAAAAATAGTTTGTAATAGTGAGTATGCTGAAATTTTCCTGTTGATCTCTGTATATTGAATGATCCAACTTTTCTGCCATTGTCAAACTGTCCCTCTATAATTGAACCATCAGAATATTCTATGTGACCTTTTCCGTGTCGCTTTCCATTAAGCCAATGACCAGAATAAATTGTTTTTCTATCATTAACAAAAGACGTATTTATCCCAAATCCATTTTGAATACCTTCAATCCATTCGCCTTTTCATGACTTAAAATCCATTATCGTCAATTATTTTATCGACGAAAAAAATGTTCGGAAGATCTGTTTTAAGTCTGGTTCCTTCATATTCTTCTTGCTCATTTCTCATAATCAGATGACCATGGCCATGGCGTTTACCATTTTTATAATTCCCTTTATAGACATCTAGATTATCCCATTGCCTAAGTCCATGTCCGTTCTCTATTACATAATATTAATTATCTTTATATGTAGGGATAAATTACCTTTTCCATCAACAAACTGTCCGTCATAAAAACTGGTTTGTGAATATCTCATTATACCAGTTCCATGTCTAACACCGCATTTCCAGCCTCCAGTGTATGTGATATTTCCTTGGGTGAAATGTCCCTGACCATGTCGTAATCCATCAACAACAGCACCTTCATATTCCGAATCGTCCGGAAAGGTTATATGCCCATGACCTTCTAATGAATTTTTGAAAAAGTCACCCTTGTAATGGAAACCATCTTGGAGACGAATTTCACCTGACAAGGGTTGAGTCATTCACCATGAATTATGAACCTGATCGTCGATACAGTATTATACCAGATCGTACATGAATAATTGAATTCAACCATTCCTTTACCATGCATGAGACCATACGACATGTTTCCAACATAGACTGTTCCTGATTTGAACTCGCAACGACCAAAACCATGTGGGACACCTTCCAAACATTCACCACTCCAGCTGTTAATTAAAAACGGATATAATTTTGTTACTGGATCAAGCTTTGGGGGTTCCGGTTTAACTTCAATTCCAGTATCAGCTTCCGATATTTCGACACTTTCAGGCGCTGTTTCAATACTTTCCTCGACATTAACAACCGAGAACCTATTTAAAGAACGAGGGTCGCCCGTACCAGTTTAAGTATAAAGCCAAGCCTTGGTTCAGTATCTGGATTTTCAATCATTTCATCCTTTATTGTTGTCCCAGAGGTCTGACTGCTACTTTTCTTTTTATCTTTTATTTTAGTTTTTGACGCTTTTCCTTTACCCGCCATTTTTTATCTAAAAATAATTTTGCAATTTTAGAAACTGAATTCTCGAAACTTTTATTGACTGACAGACAGAATTTTATTTTCGAATAATTAAGTACTTCGATATTCGCTGGAATAGTATTTTGGTCTGGGATCGAATCGGACATGGAGCCAACTGACCCCACTGCCTTCTGTAGAAATATAAGTTTTATAATTTTTTCCACCGGCTTCTAATCCTTGCTTTCCGATAGCTGATAACAGTGAATCAACCTGTTGGTCTTCTTTTTCAGTACTGGATAATTTTATAAATGGTCCAATCGAGGAACATCTTTTATTGGACTTATTAATTTATGGTCAATTTATGTTCAAGTGTAGTCCAAATACATCACTCATCTTGGGCTGAACCTTTTGAAAAGTTCTTTTAGTTGAATTCAAGTTAGTGTGTTGCAGAATCATGACATCGATTTAGTCTGGACTCTGTCTTTCCATAAATAATGGACCGTAATAATTCATCTATTAATAGTCCAATCCCTATAAAGACGGTCTGAGTGAAAATCATATTCATCATCTTTCGTTGGTGGGTTGGGAGCAATAAGGATTGAGTCACCGCCAAGGTTTTTAAAAATAGAAAGAAATTTCCCGAAATTTCGTCTGAAGTGCTCTCGAAATGAGCCCGTATCAGGCCGAATATTTTTCAAGTGAGGCGAGTTCACTTTTAACCGTTCTAAATTGTATCAGCAAAAGATAAAGGGTCGTGCCAGATGGCTAACCGATTAAGAACAGTCCCTATAATAAACTCAAACGGACGTGTAATTGTATTCGCATTGATTGATGGAGTTTCCCATTTGAACGTATCAAATCGAACATCATTTAGAATCGAGCGAAAATAATCTCGAAGCTGCTTTTCATTTTCCAAGCCATTGAGGAAATTATAGTATGAAAGCTGCTTGTCACCTTGATATATTATATATTTAATTTGGCTATTCGATAAATCTTTTGCTTCGTGTCGATATTTCATTTTTATAATCTCGGGATCTTCGGTAACGGGCGATTCGGATCGTTCGGTCACTCGATCTTTGTTAACAGTCGGTTCCGATATGTCTGGCAGACCGTCTTGTGCTGTGTTCTCTGAATTTCTTCTACTCGACAATGAAACACCAACAATCACTGTAATAGTAAAGTTCAAATATATTTGCATAGTAAACATTTGAGAATTCCAAATCGGAATCAGAATAACCAACCTAGAACAACTAATAAACCGAGTCCTCCACCAATGGCGAACTTTTTCCGCGTTCCTCCTCTCTTTGACCCTGCTGAATAATTTTTAGTTTGAGTCTCCGAGCTCATTACTTCGAGATCATTATTACAATTGTCTAAATGAGTACTCTCAAACTTTGTCAAATTTTGACCCTTTTGCATCCTAGTCTCTTTAAAAAAATCGGACTAAAAAACCAACTGGGATTCCGAATGGGTTTCTTGGAAACATGACTCACTAAATAAACCTCTGAATCAGTGCCTATAAAAACGCCGCCGCCAGATATAAAATGATAGAACAATATTTATCTTTTATTCAAGAATAGTTTATGCTAAGAACAGCATCATGCTACAAGACGCCTTAGAACAGTTAATTTAAGCACCTTTATGGGTTGGCTGCACGAGGAAATTAAACCTTGACAGATTTATATAACGAATCATGGTATATTTTTATCAACAATGCAGCATTTTGATGGTGGAACATTCCAATTATATTCATAACCATGTTTGATACTTTCTTCGTCATAACATAAATCTCCCGTTTTTGACAAAAAGTTCCATTTTTCTTCCAAATCTTCAATTTTCTAAAATATGAATATTTTATAATTTGCGCGTCTACTTTTTCCATTAATAAATTAATTTCTAAATGTACCTGCTTGTGTGTCACTATCCACGAATTGTGACATCCTCGTGATTCTGACTCGGTATCAAACCGTATCGAATGAACTCGATTTATTTGCACGGGCGCCAGCCAAGCCCCAACAGAAACATCTTCCGAATTCCATTTTTCAAGTCTAATAAAACAATAAGCATAATTCGTTTTACATTGGTAAAAATGAGTTCAAGCTTTGTGGAGAATCGAATTCTGAAAGGAGGAACTTTCTTCAGAAACACCAACCATGAAAAATTCGATTCTAAACTAAACTTTGATATTTACCTGTCATAATTGTCTCCTATAAAATGAACATTTTTCTTCCCAAGAACATATCCTCCGCCTCTCGCATTTGGAATATAATAATCGCATAATTTCCAATTTGGCTCCGCCCATTGACCTTTCGTTTTCACATGAGCACGTCCCGTGAAATATCCCATATATAAATCACTTGTATACTTGTCAAGCTCGCGATAAAGTTCTTGAATATTCACTAGGGTATCTTCGTCGGCCTTCAATACAAACTTTGAATTTAGATTTTGTGATATCCATCGAAACGAAAGTCCAACTTTGGTTGTCAGTGCATAATAAGAATCCGTGAGCTCAGGAAGGGCGAGAATATCGTTGTGTTTGGCGTCAGAAATCGTTCCGAGGTCAATTCCCTTTGAACCAATGGCAAATTTATGAATACATTTTGGTTTATGACAACCTTGAAGCCAAGATCTTCTAATAATATCTCGTTGTTCAGAATTCTTCGGCGCGGAAACTATCAAAATGGTCAAAAAGTTTGGAGAAATCTTCGGGGCATTTGCGACACGGCTACTTGCTTTTGCATCAATTTGATCTATTTTTCCATTATCCCTAAAGGAATTTTTATTAACAATCGGATACGCTCAGACCTCCAAGACTAAAAATATGAACCGCATCTTACCTTGGATAATAGACACCAAGAATTATACCAAATGTGAAAACGGCTGTGAGTCTGATAAGTTCAGCTTGATAACGATTTCTGATGCGCATTTCATCTCTAAACCAAACCATTTGGACTCTTTGATATCGTCCTATGTGAGATCGTCACGTGATATGTTGACGTCCTAACTCAGGAAAAAAACAGAAAACAGTTTGGCTTCAAAATTAGATTTTTTCGGCCAAGGCAAAAAAAAGAGATAGTACAAGACAGAATCTGGGATGAACAATCACGACGCGATCATCAGCGGTTATTTCGCGGCTGTTAATTTTAGTCGTGTTGGTTTTGATTTTGTGTGTGTGTTAAAATGGCTTTGGGCTAAAATATATATCCCAAGACTGGAATTTATATCCTTAAGACCGAAACACGTAAGTTGAAAATTGACAGTCAATTTCACGTAGGTTGAGATTTTCTTAAAGCATTGAGCAGCTGTCTTTGTCCTTGAAGGGATTCATTGATTTTGGAATGCCGATCACTTTTGAGGAGATAAAAAAGATGTTACATTCATAACAGATATGGAGTTAGAATAACTAAAATTTTAACTTGAAATATCATTGCAAGAATTTTTGGGTCATAAAATCTATAATTCTTTATATTTTATTTAAAACAGTATTTCTAACTGTATGAGTCGGATATCGATCGGTCTAAACTTTGTTTCTGGAATCCTCTCATGGGAGTTAAATGAGAAACCCCAATCAATTTTCTTTCACCCCTAAGTTATTGAATCAATGCACCTGTGAAAGCACTTTGAAATACTCTAAAATACTTAACAGCCACTTCATTTTTAGTTTTAACTTGCTCCAAGTAATGACTTGATACATGTAATGAAATTTCTTGACTCTTTGCAATAGTGATTATCATCGCAGATTGCACCTATACATTTTAGGCAAAAAATACGTGAGTGTTCTTGATGCTGAATTTGATGGTATTCCTATGATCTCCAATCCTAAATGATCCTTACTTTGGTGATTTTCCGTGAACGATACCAATTGTTGAGCGGCTTCAGAAACCTGCAAAAAATTACGGAGTTTTTTCTCTTTTTTTAAAGAATTAAAATAAAAAAATTCAAAAATTCAATTCTGACCTTCATCCTATCACGGTTGAGCTCAAACAGCAATTGGTCGACTACCGCCTTCTCCATTTAAATCTTAATTTATGGTCTTCAGTTTGAAATAATTATGATATTTAAATAATAAGTTTCTCTTTGATTATCTTTCTTCGATCTCTTTTTCTGATCTGATGGAATTTTCATTTAATTCACTTTTGCTCCTCTCTGATTGGTTAATATCAAATTGATGACTCACGGAGGCTTCGGATGATTTTTTAATTTGAAAAAAATGAGAAAAACGGAAAGATTTCTCGCCAAGTTTCGGGCACGGACACATATCTAGGTATACCTGAAAAGAGGATACTATTTTAATAACCGCTTGAGGGCGTATTGGAGTATCTATTGAATCAATGTTGCATGCAGGGGAGTTGCAAAGTATTTTATCGCGTGCAGTAAATATATAAATTATCTAATATTATGCATAAGATATGTTGCATTGAGCAGAAACTCTAAATGTCCGTTAAAGGCGAGATCGAATAATAGAAAAGATAATGATCTCCCGCGGGGATTTAACCAAGGAAAAATAAAGAAAGAAGACAATGACGATGAAGTCTCCAAATGTCTCACGGCAGGGGATCACGGACCAGACGATAGCCAAGATGACGAACCGAACTTTAATTTGTTTGGTAGCCAACAAGGTAATCTGTATACCTAGGTAGACTATCGGTTTAGCCTAGGACCGTCTAGAGAGTGAAAATACAGTATGACTCATACTCTAATGTGGTTGAATACAGACTGAAAGTCAAAATCTAATCTGTTACCCCCTCTACAGATTTTCGTGAATATCCCTTGTTAATAATGTATCATTAACCTGGCTTATTTTAATTATGCCATTCTTGCGATTTTTGCACTTTTTAATCCAATCCCAATGTTAATTTCGCTCTCTTGTAATCTAGTTTATCCAGATTGGTCTCTTATAAAGTGGGGTGCGTCTTTCCGATGGTCATTTGACCCGAATTCCGCATGGGGAAGTAAAGAAGCGACGACCATCGGAAAAGCGCATCCCGCTTTACTGTATATGTTATTTTATAATTTGTAAACCATAACAATTTGTTGATCTATATTACTTCCATGGCGGATTTTTTGCGACCTCTATAAATCTGGAAAGAAATTATATTAAAATTATTGATCGCCTCAGATGAAACCTTGCCAGCTGAAACCTGTAAGGGCGAGTCGTTCCATCTCACAAATCTTTTCAATTAACTAAACTGATCGGGATCCTATGATAATCTGCATATAATATGCAGCATACTAGATTAGAACAAATTTATATAATAAAAATGTATGTGAAAACACGCAATTTTATGGCTTACGTCAAAATTATTCACAGAAATCATTTACCATAAATTATTTACGTTCAATTAATAATATAGATTAACAGTCAGACAAATATCAAGACCTCTCTCAGAGAGGCTCTATGGATACTTATGACACGTCGACCATCAAAATGTCTCGAAATGAACTTTTTATGAAACCAGTAGATGTTCTACTGTAGAACTATTCCGATTGGATATCATCTGTAACGGAGTAAATATCATATTCTCTGAAATGGCGCCCTCTCTATTGTATATTCGAAGAGTCGTCAAAAATCTCAGCTAGCCATTCTCGAGGACCGATATTATCACGTACATACAAGTTATTTGATAAAGTCTATGTTATATTATATAGACTTTGGAATATCTAAATCTGTTCACCATTTTAAATAATATTTTAAGAATGGGATGACAAGAAAGAGGGATCGACGACCTATAAAGCAAGTGAGACAGGCGAAAAATGTAGCGATATTTCAAATCAAAAAAATTGTAAATCTATAAAAACAACAAGTAGTTCAAATCATCGATCACATGCTATCATACAAGATCCTGACGACGTTTTTAGTCCATTGACTTCTGATATCGATTCAAATTGTCCAAGTTTAAGTAGCGCAATAACGGGAGTATCATTGGTTTCGTCAAGTAAGACATTCAATGGATTTTTCAAGCCGTCAAATGTTAGATTTGGACTAGTTTCGTACCACAATCTTACGCCACAAATTCAAACGCCAGATAATAATGGTTATCACCCCATGTCAACAAAGTCTAAAATCAGTCGAACGTCCTCCGATGGCACAAGTGGCGTAATAATATCAAACTCAGTGGTTCGAAAATCAACAAGCTCGACTTTCGGTTCGTTCGAAGATAATTTAAGAACCAAGTTTCCAAAGAAACTTGATCGAACTGAAAAGGCCCAAAAACCTACACCTCAATCAGTGACTCCAACCAGTACGGAAACTTCAACTCTTCATTTATCAACCCCACCTTCAAAACAACAGAGTCCCAATGAAAGGAAAAATAAATCCAAATCCACGTCAACTCCTATGCGAGAGGCTCATCAAGCACCCGAAGGTCTGCCCGAAAGAAAAACTCTCCGGGGATTTAATTCTGAATCAACTTCATCAAGATGTGCTGATTCGGATCCTACTTCCAGTACTACTACCTCGTCAACAAAAGAATCATCTACATCCAAGACTACCGAAGAAGAATTAAATAAAACCACTGAAACCGAGTCAAACAACTGTTCTACAACTTCTTCCGATTGGCAATTTGGGAAAAAGCTACCGTGTCCTAAAAAAACATCAAATGGTACGAGCACCACAACAACCCTGGCTGACTCTTCAACAGTAATCTCTACTAGGAATCATAAGCGAGAAGAAAAAAATGTCCTTTGTATATTTCGCGAAAACGAAACGCTAGCCATAGGAACCGTTATTTGATACAAATTCTCCAGTCTTATGAAAAGCATGTTACGTAATCGACTTTGATCAATCTACGAATCGACAAATCGGTCAAGACAATCGATCACGTAAAATAACGAAAAAGGGCTTTACTTTTGGAAAGATCATATAATTCGATGGAATGAATCAGTTTTGTTATTTTCTGACATGGAATTTATCACTGATCATATTTTACTGCCACTTTTGGTTCGATATTCACCTGGTTATTTGGTTGTGTGTGGTAAACAAGAGGATATTATATTAGACTATATTTCTCGAATTGACCCTGAGGCTGTGAAAAGAATCGGATACAAACCGCCAATCTTGAAGCGGTTAGTTTCAATCGACTTTAGTAATGAGGTTGCCATGCATACACTCAAAAACCTTCAAGATGGCAACATGATGACCAGACTAATCCTACCAGCAGATGCACTTCAGGCTATCAAGTGTCTTGGGGGACTTGTGAAATTTTTGAAACTATCTACGCAAGAATCGAAAACAATTTCCTTTGAAAAATTGAAAGTCAATGCAATATTATCAATCGAAAAATCAATTTTGAAACAATTAAACATTATTCCTGGAGACCGTGTCACCGACACTCCCTCGCTTTTTGCATTATTGAGGGCAGTGGTTTGTGAATCATGATTTATCCTTTTCCAAATATGAGACATATAAAATGATATATTCAATGTCTGATAAATAGTGTGATACATAGACGTAAAATCGAAATATTAAATATACGGTCGATTTAATATAGATCACTGTTCGCTGCAAGAATAAACGGATACTCAGTCATACATGTATTATTGCAACAAAATATGTGTTTATTCCAAAAGCAAGAAATTTTACATATTAAATTTTTGGTTAGACTCAGGCTCCACCGAACAAGTGTTCGCACCTGTTCGCCGTGTTCGTTGTTCGCACAAGTCGAACTGTTCGTTTTTCGCACAGATCGAACTGTCGCACTGCTCGTTGTTTTGAAAATAAATTGGTGTTGGCAGTTCGGTGGACCCTGGCTTAGACTTCGATTTTACTACAAGTTGTAGTGAAATTATCACGCTTTCACCCAGTGCCATTTTACCAAGTGAAGTAAAATAAGCTACATATCATATACTGTATTTTCTCGAAGCAAACCTTTAAAAAGTGATGGACTTGGTTCTGAAAGCATTGATATCTTGAAACAAATACTTGAATGCCCATTGGCAGATTACGATTTGATCACTCAGCGCCACAATAACATAGAGCAGGGAGCCACGCACCGCTTGGTCCGCGGACCGTTCGGTGAGCGTTGTCCGAGCTTTTGTGATTTCTATTGGTCCTGGTTCGGTTAGGGTGTCCGCGTAGCGGACATTTGGCCATATTTTTTAAGTTTACAAAGATTTACGCTTGAAAACAGCCGTATGACGTCATAGAGATTTTTAAGTCACCAATTCAGAATCAGCAGACTAAACTTTATCTCATTATGGGTCGAAATTCGTTTTTCGCAAGATGGAGTCCGCTTCGCGGACACCCTAGGTTCGGTGCTGTCCTAGTTTTCGAAAAAATTTTCGCTTCTGGTGCGGTCTTATTTTTTGGTCTTGGTGCCGTGCGCTAGGAGTCTATTGCCGTGCGCTAGGAGTCTAGGACCGACCGGCTCTGGTGCGTGGATCCCTGACATAGAATACTTTATGAAACACCCGTTTACAATTGACAAGATCGGTTATCATTCAAAACGAATCCATCTTCCAAAACGCGCACGAAAATATAATTTATTGATAAACAACAATCAGCCAAAGAATAACGCAGCATTTTGGTTGAGGAAGGGGTTCCTACAATTGATACTTTGAATTCGCCACTTTATTGGCTGGCACAATCATGGTTTGAACCTGTGCGTAAGTTTGACGCGAAATATGAGCGAAATTGAAATATTGAACATGGAGCTATCCAAACATCCAAAACTGGATGGGTTAAAAATCATGCGAATTTCAAAGGAATCTTTTTTACGTATTTCAGAAGTTTACAGATTTTTAATGGACAAAATCAATGTGGAAGAGTCTAAGACTCAAAGCGAATTGATTTTCAATACAAGTAAGAATAAATTTTCGAATCTAGTTCTAACAAGAACTTTCAGATGATGAGCTGGATTCTCTTATTTCAATAAAGGGTGAAATTTCAAGAAAATTGGATGAGATGAATTCGCTGCTGACTGGAGCACAGACAGACATAACGCCTCAAGTTGTCTTTATCCAAGAAGTTGGATTTTTACTCAGGTACAATCATGAAATATTTGCTGTTTGAAATATTTGCTTTTCATATTTTTTCAACAGTTTTGACATAAGCCAAGGAACATTGGAAGAAAACATCAATACATATCTGGAGCACTATTTCAAGAGAGCAAATCTGATTTCTAGAACTGAAAAGGCAATTTTCTATAGGACTAAAGAGCTTGAAAAATTAAATGAGCAATTCGGCGACCCATGGCGCGATATGGTCGAAGTCAGGGATCAATAGACTACTGAAAAACGCGTTTTATTGCTCGCTGATCCCAAGTTAAAGTTAATCAAAAGTTAGAAGCAGAAATAATCGAGAGAACTGCATCAGTTATCCAGCTGCTTGATTCGGTTCAATCTTCGGTATCCGAACTTGGCGTCTTTCTTCAAATAGCTTCATTTTCAAGTCGATATAATTTAACAAGACCGAAATTGATCATGTCTAAAGAATCTAGTCCCCAAGGTTTGTGTTAAGATGAACTTCATTATGATACACGGGTGGACCGAATTGTTGGGTCAGATAAAATCCTCATCTTCTCCATTGTTTACATTCAAATTAATGACTTATTCCTATTTCAATAATGTTTTTTAACCATCAAAACTATAAATAGTCTAAGAATTTATTAGGGTTTGTTCATCTAATTAGTTTTAGCTTCGATCATAGCGAGAAATGTTTGGGATATAAATGCAAAAATTCTGAATGTCAAATGTTTTTTCCGCAATCATAATATTACAAATAAGGAAGTTTGCCATTTAATTTATGGGTTGCCAGGATCAGGGTTACGAAAACTGAGGCGAGATCATCTAGCTTGGGGACGGTGCGCGTTTGATGAATCCCAAGCCAAGCGATCAATTACTGATTTTTTCTTGATGTCAGGCACTTAGGCACTATTTAGTGCATATCACTAGTGCTCATTCGGAACCCTGGCCAGGATCTGGCAAGACATCAACCGTTGATGAAATTTGTAAACTGATCACAATGAGGCTGGTTTTAAAAATTCAAATAATAGAACTTTGCTCCGAAGTATTCTTGAATTCAAATCCATTTAAGTCAAATGGGCCTCTTCGTTCCTGCCGAATATTTCGAACATGGAATCGTCTGGGAAATTGAAAATTTTTCCAATTTGAGATTGATGTCGCAGTCAGATCAAGTATCACAATTTGGTTCCGAGTTGAGTTCAATGAATCGTATTTTGAACAAAAAAAGGTCAAATAGCATGCGGCCGTCGCTTTACATTATTGATAACTGGGGTCAAGGAACTCTTATAGGTAACGTCAAGATTTTTCAAGTCAAAGGGTCTAATAATCCATGATTTAGATGACAAACGAATTATACTTGCATCGGCGCTGACGTATCTCTCCAATCTTATTAATACCATCACTTTCGTGACGACACGTGATTCAGTTTTAACTGGCTATATACTTGAGAATCTCAACAGAATTGAAATTGAAAAGAGTTCCATAAAGACTTGGATTATTTCAAATGAAGGTCAAAAACCGTTTGCTCCCAGAACACTTCGATCATACAGGTTAGAACATTATGATGATAAAATCTCTCTCGATCATAGTTTTAAGTGATGTTGAAAATGAAATAAAAAGAATAAACATGTCAAAAAGCTTTCGTAAATTGGGATCCTCGTCTAAATTAACAAAACGCGCTGCAATCATAAGTAAGTTAATTCTCATGACCAAATACTGATCTTTTTGACATTTCGCAACATCGACACGGTATATTATTTATCACACCATTCGGAAAGAGATGATTTGTATTTGGTAACCTGACTAATCAAAGCTAGTTGGGAGTCCTGTTAAAAGTCCTGTTGATAAACTGCCTGGAAGTATGTGTTTAGTATGCGGCATTGTACCCGCGTAAATCAAATTGAATTCTTATGATCGTCAGGTATCGAATTTACGATGTGAAAACTGAATTTCAGCTACAAGGTCATTTCTCAATTTAAAATGCGATGATTTATAGAATTTTTTCTCACTAAAGATATACATTTGAGAGTCATCCAACCGGCTTATCTACAGATCATCCAGCTAAACTCAAGTGACAAAAAATCAAGTACTGGCGTGCTTGTTGGTACTTAAACCTACTCAATAGACAGTGCCTACCCTATTGTAATTGTCTGGTCATACAGTATTGGTCCGGTCCGGTCATGAAGTCTACAAGAAAGAAACTTTTTTTCAGCGAATAATTTGCAGAAAATGAATATTGGTGAAACAAGTTCTGATAAGGGCTCAACGGACAAGTCCATATGGACGGAAATGGACGCAAAGGTGATGACAAATATCTGTCAATTTAATTTCAACAATGCCAAGGCTGTCAGAGGTTAATTCTTGCTTAGTTTGAAGTAAAAGTGTCAGTACGAATTGACCTTGTGACCTTAAAGGTCGTGTTTATATTTTGAATGATTCGATCTGTTACTCATAACGGAAAATTATCAAATTGATTAATGCTTTTACTTCACGGTCGGATCAAGGTCATCCTTCAAAATCTTCAAACTATTTTTTTAGAACGAATTTTCTTGGATGCACTTGAAGATTATGTCAAACATAATAATTCCGGAATCGATGCCGATCCAAATGTTTCCAGCATCTCATCTTTTTCCTGATTCTATCTACTGCCCTCATATTCGCTCTCTAATGCCCTAAACGCTTTGGGGCATACCATTTAGGCTAAACCACTTTCTTTTGCTCTCCACTGCCTAAAAAGTGTCGATATCCGAGATTGGATTTTATGTCAAAAATACATGTAAAATAGAACAGTTTTATTTCTTTGTTAGGCGACCAATTCTCTTTGCCTTGTCTTTTGATGATTGGCCAGCAAGCATATTGGAACGGAATCGAAGAAGATTAACATCATATTTTTGGTCGGTGGCCTTCTTTTCCAAGTCATATCGATCTGTTTCTAAAGTCTGAAAAAAAATAATGTTAGTATAATTTCCCCGAAAGTTCAAGGTGAAAGTTTCACTATGAAGTTTCATCGTGAAACATAGTTTTGGTGACGTATTTTATGCCAGAAATGGAATGAACACTTTCTATATTTTGTAAAACCATTGTGGCCTTGGCAGTGAAATGCGTCAGCCTTTGGCACACCACTGTACTCCATCTCCAAACAAAAAAGGCATACAATTCCCTCTATTTTCCACAGAATTGGATGCCTTTTTTGTTTGGAGATCGAGTATAAGAAGTCTGTATACTGTTAAGCAGATCTCCGACTACGACCAGGAAATCAGTGGATTGAACTTTCAAATCCTTTTAACGACGCCATTTTAATGCGACTTAATTACGACTGCAAAATGTTTTGAGGCTAGGAAGTTAACCTCATTTTGAATTTGTGGTCGTGCATTTATCAAGTTAATCACTGTCCAAAGTCTAGCATCACTCAAATGAGTAAGAGATATGTTTATCTCTCCAAAAGAGGGTCCTATCATCCCTTAGACCTAAATGCTAAAAAACTTCAACTAATTTACCGCCCAAAAGATCATCCCGTCTAGGGTTTCTGAATTGAAATCATTCAGTATATCGAATTAAGGCTGCCAAATGAAAAAAAAATTGTTGAAAGTTCGTACTTGGCCAACTTTTTAATAACTTCCTTTGATGAACTTAGGATGCATTAACAGTCGTCTATCCGCGGTTTATAGCCACTGTCTACACTTTATGTCCGTGAGAAAGTTGCCGCGTTCATCCCCATCTCACATTTTTACCGTCCACGAAATTAATTTATATTGAAATAATTACCTTGAGATAGTCCCATAATCCTTGGCATTTTTCGCGGAGTTTGTCAAGGTCCATATGGTCGATATTGAGTGGTTTTCTTCTATCTGCGAGAATCTTCTTCTTGCGGTCACGCTCGGTACCACGTCCTTTACGTTGACGGTTGGCCATACCACTTTAAGTGTGTTTTCATCGTGTATTATTAAGGTCAAATAATTTTAGGTCATTATAAAAGAATAAATATTTTACAGATAGCTGTGTTTTCGTCACAATAAATCTATCATCGAGTGTGAATTTGCCGAAAGTAACTCCAAAACACTTTCCTCTTAGCGGCCAAAGCCATTTCGGCCATAGCTTCTTTTTTCTTTTGAGCTTCCTCTTCGGCTTTGCGTTTTTCTTCAGCTTCTCTCTTTTCCTTATCAGCTTTTTCTTTTTCGACGCGGGCAGCTTCACGGGCGGCGCGTTCATCTTGTTGTTGTGCGCGGAGCTAAAATTATTGCTGAATCAGATTATTCTGAACCACAATTGAACTTTTTTTCGACATTTGGTGTAATGTTTAGTCAATGCATGATGCACTATATTATAAAAACTAACGGCCTTTCGTTCTGCAATACGAGTTTCAAGACCAGCAATTTCTTCTTCGTCTTTTTTACGTTGAACAAAATGTGTGTCAATCATTTTCTTGAGTTCGGCCAAGTCCTTCTCAAGACGAGCCTTCAAAAATTCTTCTCCCTGCGCCATACTGTCTTTATTTTTGATGACTTTGGGTCATTATGATAAACACATGATTGCGGTCCAATTTGCATGTAGTGTGTCATTTGTATCTGGGGAATGAGTTGGGATAAGTCAGACTCAGATAGAACAGATACTAAAAATCAACTCTTTTCAATACGCGCTATATTCCGTTCGAAATGCATTAAGTTCAATCAATTAAGCGTAAATCGCATCATTGCATTCGATTGTAGTTACTTGTGAAATGAATTCGAAAAACCGCCACGGTGGCGATCAAAGTTCATTTTTTAAAGATCATGTATAGCTTTTATATTATTTAGCACCAAAAACAGGTATATGTTTTAATAACAGGTTACTCTTGGCCAACACGGATCTATTAAAATGCTTTTCGCGCCTTGAGATTAATTTTGTCAGAAAAAATGACCCATTTAAAACACCGCACAATAAAAATTACTTAATCATTATTGGAAAAATATGATTTGTTTAGTTTTAAAAAAGTATTTTTAGACTCTGGGGTTTCAGGGCCAGGCTTGTCAAGGTCAAAGGTCAACAGAGCCCGGTGTCCATGTCATGCTCCCTTTGTCAAGTCATATGATTTATCAAAAATTATAATTTTACGAGTTGCAAAATTCACAATCAGTCGGATATTGATATATACGAAAAGATGGTAAAGAAGGGTAAAAAGGGAAATGCTTAGACTTATTTTGCGTTTGAACTCTCTAGCGCCAACTTTGAAAAATATCTGTTCCCACTTCTTGGGCCAGATTTTCGTTCAAGGTTAGTGTCAGTAATGGAGTACCAGAACCATTAAAATCGTCAACCCTTTATCAATGAAAACAACTCAAATTTCTGAGAAATATCATCCATTTTTACGAAAATCAGTAAACTTGACGATGTTATATTTTCAATTAAGACATTTTCACACCTAGTTAGTAGTTTGTATAATTCAAATTACATAAATTGATCTTATTGGGGCTTGGAAAGACCCTATGTTAACACTTGCTGTATATATGAATAATGATTTACAGTGAAGTACAGTTTGACTCACAGAGATCTCTCTTCAACGGGATCTAAATATCAAATATTATCTAACTAGCCATTTTTGAAAATCTCTAGAACATGTTCGATATATCGAATTATTGTTAAAATGAAATCAGTTTCGAAAAAAAGGCGCGAATGGGAAAAACACGCGACGATTTGAAATCTAAAAAGCAACTGAAACAAGATGCCAAGAAAAGCTTAGTTCAAATTAAATTGCAATTAAAACAGCTTCAAATATATGTGAGTTCTAATCTGCACTTCTCTCCCCAATGAATAGAATTTTATGTAACAATCGGGTAAATAATGTATTTTTTAGCATTTGCTCATGCTGGCTTTTGGTGGGGTTATTTGGGTGATAAAAGTTATACTATTAGACCAAGGTTGGTTTTTTATTGATTGGTAAAGGGGGTACCAGATGAGACTGTGTCACTTGGTCCAAAGTTAAACCACATCAGAGCGTACCGCTTGGTCCAGGGTTGAACCACATCAGAGCGCGACGCTTTACATGTTAAATCAGTACCTCCTTATATGCTCACTGTATGGGCCGTATATCACCTATCATTATTAGCTGGGCTTTTATAACGAAGGTGCGTTTGCAATCAGTAAAACCACCAAAAGACTTGGATTGCTCAATGTATTTCGATGAAATTATGAATTCGTTAAAAGATAATGGTGAAAATAGTACGCTTAAATATCATCCGTCAGTCAGTGTCGACTATGCCAACCAATTAGAAAGTACGTCATATTTAAATGGTTTAACACTTGCGCCGTTTTTGAAAGTTCACGTCCAAGAGTGTTTTTTTTTTGCGATTTTCGCCCTTGATACAAAATTGGTGGATCTATTAAAATTAATTCAGAGGACCATATCGAGAATTTACTTGGTCGTCATTGTTTGAATGAAACAAGCACAGACAATGTTACCTTTACATATGGTGATGCCATTCCCGGTGGTCAAATTGAAAATTCAGTCTATGCATGTACCGAATGTGTTCCCCTTCCATATGAAGGAATACTTCCACCCAAAGCTTTGGATTGGTATTCTCCCCTTCATTGGTGGGATTTTGGATTAATTATTGTCGCACTGTCAGTTCAATTTAGATTGAAGACAATTGATGACGTAAGTAAAAGATGGTTTTGAGATATTGATTCTAATATTAGATTTTAGTCAAAGATGGGTGGTTCATTTGGTCCGCTGGTTGTTGACGAAAAAGATATCGCGATCACATCAGCCCATATAATGACAATCATGATTTCAATTTTCTTTTATTGCATTGAAGTTGCCATTTCCTCGTTGTGGATTTCCCTTCACAATTCTCACGATATATTAGACGACCATGCATCATATTATACAGGTAAACATGACAACCAAGCTAAGTTATAAACCTATTTTAAGCGTTTTCAGTAGATAACGTAGACCTCATACAGTATGCATAAACAAGGCGTAACACTAACTCTTTCAGTAACTAAATCTCACATGATCTTTCAGTTTACACACGAAACTATAAATTAACGATTTGGAATAGTGTATGGCTTGCTTGCATGCTACCAATGTTTTGCATCGCATATCAAATAAAGTTACCCGGACAATGTTTAACCGTGAAACACAAGCCAAAACGTATATGCCTAATTTGGCAGTAACGTTTAGATCGTATATTTAATAAAATAACTGTATTTATCAACAAATAAAAATATATTTATACTTCAAAAATGAATTTAATATATATATATATACAAGGGGCTTTATAGTTGATGAAATGTGTCGCAGATAGTGTGAATGCTTGATCTCAACCCTTTAAATGAGTCATTAACACAATGCAATATACATTTGAATGGTTCACTTATGCGCGGGCGATTACACAGCATACCGCGCAAATTAAAATTCGAGAGCGTCAGGATTCCCAGTGCTTCATCATTGCTTTTTATTTGCTGTTTGACGTTAAAATATTATCCAAGATAACGGGAGGAGAGTGAAATGAAGGCTATTTCTTTGATAATTAGGCAGGTTGAGTACTTTTACAAGAATTTTTACCTAGCTATCAATATACGGTATATTATATACCACAATATTATTTCTCAACAAAATAAGCGCGGTTGCTTCGCTAGAGTACCATTCAGCGGTTTCACAACTACAACGACTTTTACACCATGAAACATTACAACTGGAGAGACTTAACGAAATATTTGATGCGCTCGAAGAAGCTGGTGTCTGGGTCCCGGGAATGAAAACGGGAAAGGGTTGGATGCATGGTGTTCAGGCTAATTTGGAACAAATATATAATGAACGAGATTTGTATATGTCACATAATGAGGGAATAGAACATTTGAAATATCCTCTGAATCAATTTCGACTTCTTCGTCGGTACCAACAAGAATGGTTCAATATTCAAGATATACTGACTGGATCACGTGGTTCAGGCTTGGGATAATTTCAGTAGTAAACATCCTGTACGAAACCGATTAATCGTTCAATACGATTGTTGATTAGAACAGAAATATTTTGTAAAAGAGAGGAGGCAGAAAAGGGTTAAGTGGTGCTGAATTTTTACAAAACATTGATGTCCCAGAGAGTATAGTATCCCTCACCATCGTATAATTTCAAATCAGCTTAATTATCCATTCAAAGGTGTCGATGAAGATTGGATAAGAAAAGTCACAAATGGCATTGACGGAAGGCAAATTGATTTGATTGATTTGGAACGAGCTGCAAGAGGTCTCAGCAGGCTATCAACAGTTTACGATATTCCTCTACAAGAAATAAAATCAAATATGATAAATTCTCAAACATTAAGCCAGGTTTCAAAATTTTGACATG
Organism: Oikopleura longicauda; assembly: GCA_004367895.1. Taxonomy (NCBI): domain Eukaryota; kingdom Metazoa; phylum Chordata; class Appendicularia; order Copelata; family Oikopleuridae; genus Oikopleura; species Oikopleura longicauda. The sequence continues at coordinate 34,043 of SCLD01163953.1, forward strand.
AGAACTTTGACGTGTTATATAATTTATGTTCGTCTGCTCATTTTTTAACCGACTGTAAGCTTGAAAGACTTGGTGACATTGGGAAATCATTTTAAATCGATTGAAGATTGGAATGAGTGCGCTCTTTGGCTTGACGCAGCTCTTCAAACATGGTCAGAATTGAATTCGAATAAACTGAATCATGCTGTTATGTTTTCTGCGCAAGAATGCTTCACCAACATTGGGCAATTTGGTTATGCAAGATATTTAGGGAGGTTTTAACGGCATATTTAATAAAATATTCAAATTGATCACCAAAATGTAAAAACCCAGCTGCCAAACCTTTTGAAAGTCGAGGAACTTATCGATGATGGATCCCTTGAAGATGGAGAAATGAATATTTTATATGACAAAGTTATCTGGCTTGCAGGCAAAAAAACTAAATCATCAAATTCTGTTACGGCTAGAAAAACTCACCAATTTGAAACTTTTGGTGGTGTTAAGTGGGATGAATATAAATCTCTTTGTCAACAAAAATTACAGCAAGAACACATTCTACCGTGCAAAGAAGAAGACAACTTGAAGATTGAGATTTTGAGTGAAAGTCCAGATATTGTCCGATATTTAGATGTTTATTCAGAAGATGAAGTTACTTTCATGGAAAGTATTGCTGAAGACTTATTTCCTGGATCTGAAGAGGTATTTTCTAATTTTGACCCCCATAATCATTTAAATAAAAACTATTTGAAGAGTAAGTTCACAAACAGACAGACAATTTTCGAAACAGATTCAAAAATAAGTCAAGCAACTTTGGAAGGCATTGAATCAATAAAAAAGAGAATTTCGAGTATGGTTAGTTTGGATCCTAAAGCCGAGACTAGTATTTCAAATTTCGGTACAGGTGGTCATTATGTACCTCATCCGGACAAGAATAATACATGGTGGGGTGAATTGAGCTCAACAGAAGGTGGCGCACTTGTATTTCCATCAACAAAGATATACGTCGAACCAATAGCTGGCAGTGCAATATTTTGGAGTGGACTCAAAGAAGACTTAACTGTAATGACTTGTCCTGTCATAAGTGGCATAAAATGGACGAATGAAATTAAATTCAATTGACCTTTACTTTAACCATACCGATACTATACGGGAACCAAAACTCAAATTCTAAACTTAGAATAAAAATAAGTTAATTTATTTGAATTTTTCAAATCATAGGAAATCATGTATCCATGGCATTGGTCCTATTAAACAGATATTCCTGGATAAGAAATCTGGTATGATCCTCTGCTTTGGCTTCTATTATACTGATTCTCTGGTTTGCTACAGTCTGTAGCTCAGCTAGTTTTTTGTTAACTTCTCTTCTTCCTCGTAAGTTCGCACTCTAAAACGTAGATTAAGGTTTGAGGCGGTAAAATGAACGTACCTCATATTCATAAAGCATTTGAAATTTTGCAATGAACCCAGGTATTGGTAAAGCGATACATAGCAATCCAACGAGTGCACACATAAACCCAACCACTTTACCAGCAGGGGATCGAGGCGACATATCACCATATCCAACGGTTGTCATTGTAATAATTGCCCACCAAAGTGAATGTGGAATTGATAAAAATGCATTTTCTTCATCTTTTTCTTCGACGAACCATTCAAGTGAAGCAAATAACGTTCCAAAAACTACGAACGTAATTATATCGATTATTTTTTCAAAAATGATATGCATACCGAATATGAAGACATTAACATAAGCAAGATCAGCACCAGCATATTTGAAAGTTTTCACCAAAGCTAGAAGTGAAAAATTGTGTCTGAGCAGTTTCAATACCCGACAAATTCTAAAAACTCGAAAAATTCGAAACACAAGGATCAGTGAATAGTTGCTATGCTTTGAATCGTAGACAGCTTTTAAGGGCTTTGGAAGATTTTCATATTCGCTGGCCTAATTATTTCAAATCAAACCATTCCTAGTAAAACCAGTAGAATGTCGGTGAAAAATGGTATGATGGCCAGAATATCGATGATGTTTAAAATATCGGAGAAAAATTCCATATTCGTGTGTGATACCCAAAATCGAAGAAACAATTCAATGACAAAATAAAATATACAGACGGCTTCGATGATAAAGAATGGATATGCAGGAGAGTCTTGGCCTGGAATTGGCAAACCATATGGATCACGATGTTCTGGTAAAGTGGCTTTAAAATGATATCATATAGTCGATCAAAAATAGATAAAAATCATGACGCGCGCCCTTGTCGAAACTTTTTGCGATATAAATTAACTTTTCTTACTGACAGTTTGATCACATTCCTACAACGAATGAAGTAATGGAAACAATAATGAATATGATTTGTGATAAGAAGAATAAGCTTGACCATATTGAATCAATTTGTTGCTGTTATTGGTTCATAACTGGTCTCGACTGGTCTCATGAGCGATCGATTTTAGACCGAAACCGAAGACAGACAAATGGTAAAGTTTATCCCTGTCAGGGATAGTCTTTCAGTAAGATTTCTGTAGACAAGCGGTACAACTGATTTACGAACCGTTGACTCAATGACATCTCTGACACGAAGTTTAAATCCTTCATAATTTCTTGCATAGATTTGATCCGAGTTTCCCACTATTTTACTTTGAGGTAGTTTCAAATATTCTTCTGGGATAATTTCATTTTGAATTTCATAAAATTGAACTTCTCGGATAAAGACATTGATAGGAATATCATGAGGTCGCTGGAGTTTTCCTGTCCGATAAAAATCAAAAATTGATCTGTTGGGCTTGATAATTTTATAACGATTTCACAATAACTTTAACCAGTGGCAACTTGCCATAAGGTAGTACCTTGAAGGTACATTGAATCTTTTTTGATTAAAGTTATTTTAATAAAACTGTACCTGCAGCAAGTTTAAAAATGTGTGAAGCCCTGACGGAATGAATAATAATGCCTATCAAAGAAATATTCTTGATCTTCTTCGTCCCAAAATACTTGTCTTTTTTCCTCATTTCCCAAAAGAGTCTTCGGGTACTGATCTTACTCGCGGTTGTCATTATAATTGGTCATTATTCTCAGCGTAATTTCAGCGAAAAACATGACTCGAGAAAAACTGTATCATTCAATTCAAAGCTTGATATTAAATCAATGATATACCTAGGATGGTAGAAACCTAGGATGGTATATTTATGTGAAACTTCTGATTAATTAGAACCGCGTCCTAAGAGAGTTTTTGAAATAAGGAATTTCTGACCCGAACAGTTCAATGTGACATAGTCCGCTAAAATTTTGATGAACATCTGCTGATATTTTTTCTGATTTGTGGTTTTAAAAATGAAAAATTAGATTTATTAGATACCTTTTCGCTCAGCATAAGTTTTCATTGCCTTTCTCTCAAGTCATAAAGAAGTTTGATTTTATGAGAAGGTCACAATACAACTGAACAGTGGTCCTAAAAATTGATAGTCTCAGATTAGAAGAAATAAATTCTGATTTATATAAGTGATTATTTTGACAAGTTATACTTTTTCTCCTTGACTGAAATTTCAAAACTTCTCTAGAAGAAAAAAAACTTCTTCATGTAGACCTGATTCCTGGGCTTCTGTCATTTTCTGAATACATTCTGTTCTGACACGCTCTTGCTGATTGTATTCTGGTCTTACTTAACTTGTGAATTAAAATATAATTATTTGAAAAAAGTATCCTAGAGAGTCCTCCCCAAGTCTGAATATTTCAGTCTGAAGTTTGAATCTTTTTATCACCCATTTATGGTGTTTATACAAAAATGTGCACCTTAAAAACCAAAATAGACATCATTAACATCTTCATTTTGGTTTTGCCACTTTGTTGAAAGTGATTAATTGAGCCCTTGAAAGGCACAAAAAGTATTTTTCTTGGCTCTTAGCATTTCAACCAAAGCAACCCTTGTAACTGTGAAACATCAAATTATCTGAGCGGTTTAAATCATAAAGCAGATTCTAACTAATTTAAGAACTTGTTAAAAAGTGATTACAAAAAAGTAGGTGCTATAAATGAGTATCACAGAACTTTTGGTACCCTAGAATTTCTATATAGTTTTTCCACACATAATAATTCTATTTTTATCTATCACTCATTCAAAGCTTACACATAATACATAAAATTACTTTTTGATATACTTATCAAACTTATACAACGAATACTTATTCAATCTTGGAACATAAACATATTATTATCGAGCAATTCTAACTAAGTGTACCTCAGGGATGCTCATACGGAATTTCGTACCCTTCGTACTCCGTACTCTTCGTGCTCCGTTCTGGAAATAATGGTCGCACTCCGTGCCAAATTTCATACCCTTCGAGTACAAGACTCTTCGTACCCCGTACTATTTGTACTCCGAACGAAGAGTACGGGAGAACGGTGCTAGAACAACCGTTCTCGTATGAGCATTCCTGGTGTACCTCTTAATGCAAGCTAACCAAGTCCTTCGCATTTTCGACTTTTTTGAAAAATCTTGTTAAGTTTCATTTTCTAGCTCTAACAACCGATGTTGTACAAATAAAAAGCTTTGGCATCTTAAAATCGATTGAACCACTGATTATCGGTCGGATAATTTACGACCAGACAGTATAAAATCCATATAAAATTTTATGGTTGAGACTGTTTGATGCTGGAAATTACACTCCATTTTGTCATATTTATGATTTTGAAACAATATTTTTCAAAATAAGCTGTTGTGGTATATCAAACATCGTTTATGTGCCTCATTTTGTAGGTTTTTTTGCCTCACCCTCGTCGCTATCAAATGTTGTATTGCTATCTTCCCTTGAAAAGCTGATTGATGGTCTCTGATAGATAGATGGCCTTCAAGGATTCCCGTATTTTCTACAAAAGGGACTTCGGACCATGATGAGAACCCATAGACTGGGCGAAAGTGTCCAACATAATTTAGAAGTTAGTTTATAACCTTCGCAGCTGTAGTTGACAGTTTGTCTTCACAATGGTCCGATCCAGATTTTTACCTTGTTAGGCCTTGCTATACCATCATGTGAAGTAATTTTTCAGAATCCTGGCTCCTGGGGTTCATACCTCCTCCAGCACCGGCACCAATCATTCTCTATTCAAAATGGTTTGCAGTAATCTTTAACACAGTAGGTATTGATATCTCATTAAGTAAATTACGATTATCGTAAAAATGTCTTTTTATCTTCTGTCACAAATAACATAAAACACAAAATTTAAATTTGCAAAAAATAATTTTTATATATTTCTATGATCACATGATTCATGTCAAGCTTAGACACTTTAAATTAACCTTCTTAAAATGTACCAAAACTGTAAATTAAGCGCATATATTTTCAAAATGTAATAAAATGTGGTTAACCTGGGGGCTAGGTCAGAATTCTAAGCAGCAGTGCAACGATTCGAGACTAAAAATGATAATCTTGTTCCATTTGGACTACTGCCGGTACCAGGGGTTCGTGAGACGAGACGAGTCGTTCTGGGACGGTCCCCATCCTAGCTCGGTTCAACTGAGGACGAGGACGAGATCAATCTGAAACTGAGTGTACGAGGACGGGACTCAGACTTTCTTAAGGTCGTCCTATGTCATAGGACCTAAGGAGCCCTGGTCAGTACCTTAAACGAGTAACTTACAGTTATTTATGGGTCCAAGCCACATCCAGTCAGTTAAATCACAATCCAAATCCATCATTTAATTAAAATAATAAAAGCAACTTATATCAGAAAAAAGGACATTTAAATCTTACTTTCAAGAGACAGTCTCCGACTGACAGTATATTTGTCAACTTAGCAATATGTTAAAATCAAATTTCAGTAAAACACCAAAAAATTATGGACTTTTAAACCCTAAGATATATCAGTACCAGGAAATCAGTACAATGTAATCGTAAGGTACAATTGTCATCTTATATTTGGGTGTATTTTTTATGCTCGTTAAGAAAAGTTCCTTGCTGCAAATCTGACTGTCGCCATAATGTGAGTTTTTCACCGAGTTCTCGAATCTTTTTATCTATCAACATTGAGCTTGAATATATCTCTCAAAATACCTTTTGAGATTTTAAGTAAGACCAAACCCTTTTTTGGTTCATCCTTTCCTGTCATGACATTGTCCACTTCCCGCGATTGAATTCACAAATTCAAGTCCTGTCGTCATATTATTCTAGATCAGGTCATCTCGTCATCCTTCTTATAGGTGCTGATTCGACCAATCAGAAGACTTACAGATTCAATCATTTCGATTACCATTTTCTTAGAATGAAAGGATGAACAGTTCCTTAGTACGTTTAGCAAATTGGTCCATCGCCATAATCTCCCTCGCTTTTGATAAGCTGTTTTCGACTTTTTGCATGTCCGGCATTCCCGCTATGATATTCATCAATCAAAAATGGTGCCGAAAAAGAAACATATTCATGTGAAAATATTCTCTTACGGAATTTTTTGCACTAATGAAACTTTTTGTTAATTTATTTCATCGTAATTTATGAATCATAAATTATGATTTATAGTTGGAATGAGTTTAAACGTCTGAATTTCTTACTTAAAATCACTTGAGATAGTTGGTTCACTTAATAAGCCTTAATTTAATCATGGATGATTAAGAAACCTTCAATAAAAAAATGACCGGGAATTATTGTTTTAGGCGTAAATTTAACCATCTCCGATGGTCCATCGCTGCGCAGTTCATATTTGCTATACAAAATAGCCTACGCTGCCTCTAGACTGCTTGCGTGACAACCAGAACCTCAGAAGTGATGGAATCATTTATTTGTTTAAATTCCAGGTCATAATTTCATGCAAAGGAAATTAAACTTATATTATATAAACTTTTTATTTTAAAGCATTTCGTAAGCTGTTACTGTTTGCTCCGGATCGAAAAATTACAATGCTAATTTCTTGATGGAACCTCATCGTCAACGCAGTGACATGGACAATCTCTTTGAAACTTACTCATGTGCAACTTGACTGTGAAGTGATTCGTTTCATTTGATATTATGATTTCTCTGATAGAATGACTGTTGACATACTGTGAAACATTTTTATCAAGCGCTATATTTGTGTCAATTTAACGACTGTCAACCGACGATTAACCGCGGAAATGCCGCTTCTAACCCTGCCCAACTGTTCCATAAAAACTGTGGTTGTTCCACAGGAATCTAATACGGCATTTTTGATTCCGATCATACAGTATTAAACATTTTATTTCTCTTCAAACACCATTTTATTAATTTTATAAGCTAAGAGATTGATTTCTGCTTAATTGTGTTAATTGAAATGAGCTTTAACTCGATAAATTCGATAGTTTTGACCAACGGCAAGTCTCAAGTTCAAATGATCACCAGTTGTTCTCAGACTCAGAATTACAAAAACCTTATGCATGTATTTAATTTCTATTCTGTCACCATAAATGCTAAATATTATATTATGTCAACAACTAATTATTTCATTCTATCAACTCACCGTGGGTCCGTCGCCGACAGTAGTCCGTCAGACCCTTAACAAGCTGTGTATAATTTACTGCATAATCAAAAAAGTTCATTCCATTGAAAATGTCTGAGCGACTACCAGTTCAAGGCGATGTGGTCAACCGTTATTGGATTCAGCTAAATTGTGAAAAATTGTGGTCTGAGATCGGCATTTTAAAGGTTTTCTTTATAGATTGCTATGGTTTTGTTTTGCATTTGAACTTGTATATATAATATAAGTAGGTCTTGAGTGTCTTTGAGTAAATTTGAGTACGAGAATGGATTAAATTCCCTTTGTTCATGTCTTCAATGTCTTTCAATGTGGCTTGTTTTTAGTTGGAGACTCTCATCTAATTCCCGATATTCAATACAGATTGAATAGAGTTTCGATGGAAACTCTCTTTGTCAAAACATTAAGTTTCGAATGTAGTCTTAAACGGATCCAACTTTAAGATCTGTAGTCATGGAGATTTTTCAAAAATATTATGCAAATTAAGAATCAGCATGTTCTATTTAATGACGCAGTGATTATCAATTAAACCTTTCGCAACCTTAATAACCTCGTTGTAGCCATACCATCATAATCAGGAATGAAAGAACACAGAACACATGTTCTAGAACAGTAGTGTTCTGTTCTGTTCTGCAGAACACAGAACAGAACAGAACACAAAAGAAAAAAAATCCTAGAACTAGAACAGAACTAGAACACGAAAATTTGACTGTTCTTTCATCCCTGATCATAATACAACATAACGGTTTAACGAAATAACGGAAAGTTAGGGTGACTGTTGACTTAATCTTTGGTCATCAAATCATTCTAAAGACCATCATTTTATAGACCATATATGGCGATATGCATGCATTTTATTATGTCATATGGGATATGAAATGGTGCATGAAATTCTTTGTTATGTTTGCTCGATATTATTTATTCATAATCAAACAGTGGGAGTATGATTTTAGACCTCTGGGAAAACATCTGGCGAAGGAAAATGTGTTATCCAACGCCATGCATAAGTTACACCATTCGCTTAATCCCCAAGGGATATGAACCGAACAGAAATCACCTAAATTAACACATAAACTGCCCGTTTATCATGTGACCGAATGTATTACGTGAGATTAACTTAAAAATAGTGCGCGCTGCCTATAACATTTCAGCTACGTTCAAGGTTTTTCTAGGTTCAATGTTGAATGAAAGTTAAAAAATTTACTTAACAGTTACCCTACCGGGAAGGGAAATGCGTGGAAATTTGTAAAAACATAAGATGTAAAATTTTTCCCTTTGACCGGAATATGGCCAAGCGGTAGGGTGACTGTTAAAATCGCAAAGTTATAATGACACGACGTTCAACACGCTATTTGCTTGAAGAAATGTATATGCAGAACAACTGCTGGTATTTCGGTGTCGAACAATTCTCAAAAAACTCTAACCGTGATCGGACTTGTTGCCCAATTTTTTGTATCCAGAAGAAGCTAAACCAGATGAAGTGAATGATGAATTCGGAAAAGGCCGTATGGTTTCAAATTAGCAGGTCTGATTTTCAGATTTTCGCCCTATGATAATTTTCATGAAAAATCTCATAACTTTCATGGACTGTGAAACAATTATGAAAATTCAATAACTTTAATAAGTCTGTGCTGTGCGAGATGATTTGTGATTGACACAAAACGGTATTATGGTGACTAAGAGGGTCACTTGGGGTTTTTGTTTAGTGGGGTAAGTCGTATTGTTAGGGTGGAAATGCCGAAATGCGCCAAAGATTTGATCAATTCCCCCAATTATATCGCCCAAAGCAAAACTGTTAAACGTCAAAAATGAAACAATTACTTCAATTGACTCAATTATTGAAAACAAAACTGGAGCTGGTCCGAACCAACAAGTTCAATTTTAACAATTCTCTCCTTACCCCATTCTTGGTAAAAATGATCGGACAATTGCTAATGCAGACCATTCGTGTCAGAAAGCATGATCAAGACGGACGAGGATGTCGATAAGCGGACACGAACGATGGGTACAGACGGATGTTAATAAGAAGACCTCGGTCTAGTTCCGTTTTTCTATTGTATGGGTAAGTTTTTCGAGTCGTGATCAGCTCATTGAAAATGTTCTCTCGACCAGATCATCTTCTCACCGGTAGACAGATTTATATCAACAACTATGAATCAGTGTAAGCTGTATATACAGTGATGTACAGTGAGTATTTGTGATTGCCCTTACGTGCCCATGCAAAGATAACCGGTGGCAAGTTGCATAAATTACCAATCACAGTCGGCTTATTTAAGTTCAATTAAGCGGTGAAATTAATTCCCATAGGGACGCTATTGGGAAGGCCTTGGATTAGAAATGACTCATTCTAGAAAACTTGTTCAATAAGGTTGGACGTGACATGTCAGTAATGAGTGCCACAGTAACACTCCATGGCATTTGTTCTACTTACCAGATGGTCATCTAAAAAATTACTCAATCAAAGAGTGTTATCATTTGATGGATCATAATCGTTACCCTTCCATGACCAAGGGTCACCAGGGTCAAACACGTTTCTTTCTGTACCTTTATACAAGGATGTTCAAAGTCCCCAAATCAGATATGACTGACTCATTATTCGTAGTCCACCTGTCCGTTCCTTATAATATTATGAGGGAGAAATAAAAACTCTTGATCCATGACCAGATGGACGAATCGCTCAACCATAGACAGGTGGAAACTCTCCCCGGTCAGATCACACTATTCATAATCTGATCACTTGACCGTCAAGTCTTTTCGCGCTTTTTTCATAAACGGCGGGAAAGTCTTCAGATTCAAGGTCGAGTAACTATGCTTGTATTTCATTGGTCAGTATTGCCAAAGCCCACTGATGAGCGTTATTTTATGTTTTACAGTACCAAAAGTATCTGGTAACGGTTAAGTGAACCAAATTGGTAACGGTGAGTCATCTTTGATGGCCGTCGCGGTCTTATTGCTATCCAACGGTCGGTTTGAAACTGGGTAAGCTCTTAACGACCTTGAAACCCCGACCCTATCCCCATATTAATAAAAATATATGTTAAATTATCAGCAAACAGTGGCTCTGTGATTTTTTCGTTCAGTAACTTCCCACAAATTGCCAATGAATTCATTTGGGTGGTGTAGTTTCCCCAATTTTGCTGAAGTCTAGTAATGGTGTGGTAACATTGGTGAAACCTATTGGTCTAGTATTCTCTTCTATTACTCGTCGTTTTGTCTTTTCGACTCTTTGGCGCCTCCGCTCGAATCATTCAAATCTCGATTTCTGCCGGGAGTGAATTCATTCCTTGAGAAGTAATCGTTGCAGTCGGGTCCGGCTACATCAAAACAAGTTTTTTTTAAATCAACCCCCTAGTTATATAATATGCGCGAAATCGTCCACCTTCAAGCTGGCCAATGTGGTAACCAAATTGGTGCCAAGGTAAGAGAGATTTTGTTTATGGGGGGATCGCCATTAGAGCCTTTTGAGCTATTTGAGCACTTTTGGGCAGTTTGATTTTATGTATTTGGGCTTTACAAAAACTTTTCGTGTTACTAGGATAAGTCTGAGTACATATAATTGTTTGATGGGTTTCTAGAGGTACTAATTTTCAAATTTAGTGCGTTTTTGCCCCGAGGCAATAACGCCAATCCAAAAACTAGCGCATAAAACATCTTTTCGACGTTTCTTTTTTATGAGCTCAGAGCTCTTCTGATTTTGATACACGGTTTTCTCTCGATGTGCCCAAGTCTGACTGCGCCCAAGTGAATCATTTTTAGTCACGTGCCATTAATTTATTACACTTATATTTTATAGTTCTGGGAAGTTATCTCTGACGAACACGGCATTGATCCAACCGGTGGATACCACGGAGATTCAGATCTTCAATTAGAAAGAATAAATGTGTATTACAATGAAGCCACTGGTGGAAAGTAAGTATAGTTTTTGCCACGTCTACAGATGACTCAACCTAGTATGAAGCATAGTCTAACATTTTATTTTAGATATGTCCCACGTGCAGTTTTGGTCGATTTGGAACCAGGAACCATGGACTCAGTCCGATCTGGTCCATTTGGTCAAATCTTCAGACCAGATAACTTTGTATTTGGCCAATCCGGTGCTGGTAACAACTGGGCCAAGGGTCACTACACTGAAGGTGCTGAATTGGTTGATTCTGTTCTTGATGTTGTCCGAAAGGAAGCCGAGTCATGTGACTGCCTCCAAGGATTTCAACTTACACACTCCCTCGGTGGTGGTACCGGATCTGGTATGGGAACACTTCTTATCTCAAAAATCAGAGAAGAATACCCAGACAGAATCATGAACACTTTCTCAGTTGTTCCATCACCAAAAGTTTCTGATACTGTTGTCGAAGTAAGTAATTCTTCATCCTTTATAAATCACGTGATTGGTAAATCATTCAGCCAATAGTCACGTGTATATGGCCCTCATAGATTATTTAAAATTTGGTCGATGGACTTGAAACTGGAATCGATCTTTAAGTCACGTGATGAAGCTAGAGCCCCCTCAAGAGCATATTTACATCGATTCTGAAGATCCTTTTGATTTTTCATTGATTTTCCCACAAACCACCCTAAACAATTTCTGAATTTGTCGGTTAGACCCTAAGCATAATTTAAATTTTAAGCCATACAATGCCACTTTGTCCGTTCATCAATTGGTTGAAAACACAGATGAAACCTACTGTATCGACAACGAAGCTCTTTACGATATCTGCTTCAGGTAAATTACTTATCGCTTCGTAACCCGGTCCGGGGTACTCCGGGCAGCTATCAGTAAAATAAAAGATGTAACATTTCTATTCAGAACACTCAAACTCACCACCCCAACCTATGGTGATTTGAACCATTTGGTCTCCGCCACCATGTCCGGTGTTACCACTTGTCTCCGATTCCCAGGTCAATTGAATGCCGATCTCCGTAAACTCGCTGTCAACATGGTAAGTCCTAATTTCATCACCACTTTAACAACACGTCACCAATTTCACTATGAATACCCTAAATTAGTTTTGAAATTGAGTAACGGAATTTTTCGACTACAAAATCGAAATTGAAGTGTTCTGATTGGTTATTATTTAGGTTCCATTCCCACGTCTTCACTTTTTCATGCCTGGTTTCGCCCCACTCACCTCCCGTGGTTCACAACAATACCGCGCTTTGACCGTACCAGAATTGACTCAACAAATGTTCGATGCTAAGAACATGATGGCTGCCTGTGATCCAAGACACGGACGTTACTTGACCGTCGCTGCCATGTTCAGAGGACGTATGTCCATGAAGGAAGTTGACGAACAAATGCTCAATGTCCAAAATAAGAACAGCTCCTACTTTGTCGAATGGATCCCAAATAATGTTAAGACCGCCGTCTGTGATATTCCACCACGTGGTTTGAAAATGTCCGCCACTTTCATCGGAAATTCAACCGCTATCCAAGAACTCTTCAAACGTATCTCAGAACAATTCACTGCTATGTTCAGAAGAAAAGCTTTCCTCCACTGGTACACTGGTAAGTTTACGATTGCCCGGTATTCACTGATGGTTAAACAGTTTTAACTTTAACTTGATGACTTATGTTTTATATAGGTGAGGGTATGGATGAAATGGAATTCACTGAAGCTGAATCTAACATGAACGATTTGGTATCTGAATATCAACAATATCAAGAAGCCTCAGCTGAAGAAGAAGGTGAATTTGATGAAGACGAAGAGGAAGAAGAAGCTTAAATTAGGACCTTCACTTTATTTATATAATAGTAACTACTGTATAGGGTGTATACACCTTGTACATCTGTCCCAATATATCAGGCATTCCAACAAACAATACTTGTACTAAATTGTCCTTATATTGAATCAACATTGAGTCATATGTTATGAGTCACTCCATGGCACCGATCGGAGGGGTCATTTGAATGATTCAAGTTCAACTTTTGTAGATTAAATAGACGGACATGACCCATCTGGTCGTTGCACATTTTTGATAAATGGATTTATTTTTCTAAATTGAAGTCTCAATACTTTATATTCCTTCTTGCTGTTATACAACTACCTTTCAAAACATACTCCCTGTGTGTAAAAAAATAGAATGGTTCTCTTTGGAATCTGTGACAAATGTGACACAGCACAGAGTGTGACGGATAAAAAAGATCCCATTCAAACTTCCACAGTAATGCTGTAGGCCTGGTGAGCTCTTTAAATGTCGTCATTGAAATAAACTCACCTGTCAGATACATATTATGAGTAATTAATCTCTCTATATGGTCTTTATGAGCAGAATATGATATTTTATTCCGTTACACTTTTTACTTGTTCCTGAACTGAAACATAGTCAGTTCAAAGTTAGTTTCGAGTAAATCGTCCATCGTTTAATTCGAACCAGACTTACCTTGGAGACACTCATAAAATAAGAATGTTTTGCATGGAACCAAATAATAATAACTATCGAATATATTCCAGTTCAGAAATACAGTAATGTGACGGTATTCTGCTCTTTGATCAGCGTAATGGGGCCATAATTTAAGACACAGTGCACAGATTTGAAGTTCAAAGGTAACAGACTGGTCATGAAAGATGTCTTAGGAAGTATTCAGAACCATCTGAGGCTGGGTCAAAGTCAAAAAGAGATTGACTATTGTGAGCGATAAGCTTGTTATAAGCTGCTTCATTCAGCCTCTAACACTGAATGAACCAAGTTCATGTCCCTCTTATTGAAATTCCACCAGTTCTATCAATTCCATGCCAAAATATACATTTTTTGATGAATAGAAAACTATGATAAATCCTTTTTATTATTATGATAAAATAATTTTATTATTTATTAAAATAACAGTCAGTGAGAATTGTGATGCGGATCACGGAATGAATTGGATGAACGAATCATATGGACATTAATATTTTCCTCGACTTCAACAGCCGTCTTATCTGAAATGACTATCACGTAATAATTCCAAATTATTTAAATTCATATTTAAATAATATACATAAATATACCG
>SCLD01164065.1:0-20908 GCA_004367895.1 Oikopleura longicauda
AAAATTTGTTTGTTTTCGAAATCATTCTCGAATTTTTAGAGTAGAAACCACACCTACTTTAGAAAGCACCAATTTACACGAATCTGCGAGATTCCTTTTGTGAAAATGGGTGCTTTCGCACCTCTCAAAGGTGCCAGGGTTCTGTGCCCAAACAAGGTAAAAGCTTTTCAAAGGTCATCTACACCTAGGCAAAATACCAACTCCAAAACGGTCCCCAAGGTAACTACACCTGGATCAGTTAACATCATATTTCGGGTTCCTTTAATTTATGGTCAACAAACCATAATTATGTCCCGGATTCGACTGCCAAGGGCGGAAAATCACAAACGGCGCACGAAAAGGGTCATCACATGGTTCGCTCAAGAGCAAAAATATATCCCTAGCTGGAAGCGTAGGTTAAATGAATCACCGTATTTTTAAAAAAGTGCCCACGGGCCAAAAAACTAAAATCTTACTGTCATATGAACTGAACCTCTTATCAATGCGTGTCATCTCTGTCAGAATAATATTAAAACCAATAAAAAAGCATTCGCAAAATAATTTCTCGTTTATTCAAAAAATTTTTTTCCGCAGCCAATCATTTCTCAAATTCAAAAAAGGGCGCGCGTAAGTCCCAGTGCTCTAATTTCATAGTTCGGGCAAGTTGAAGGCCCTGAAGCAATCCAAGTAAATGTGCACGTCCAACCGCATCCAAGTCAGAAAATGACTGCTCAGCATTGAGGCTCTCGATAAGCAGCTCAAAGTCAGTACCATGATATACAGGGGTGTTGTCCTTGGTCATTCTCTCTTGATTAACGCCATTTCCAAGTTTGGTTGACATCTCTGAAGTTGTAAATAGGTAATTTTGTAAGAAAAAAATATGTCAGACCGTTAGTGCAGGTAGTCAAGTCCCTACACTGAAGTCTTTTGATGAAACCTTGGCAAAATCGCTTACAGCTATAGGCTATCAGCGAACTGACCAATGATGGGAATGTTGTCTCTTCGACTTAGTATCGACGGAGTGGAATATCCTATATGTACAGCTATGGTCGATAATAGATCAAAGGTAAAAACCAAGAACTACACAAAACCTTTTAACCGAAATTTTGTATATACAGTTATGGTTACAACTGACCTTTCAATTTCCCTTCGAAAACTTCAAGTCCACGTTGGTCAAATCCAGAGGTAAATCGTCTTAGTTTGGTTTCGACGACACCGTCCACCTTGTTTACAGTATGGGCCTCATCGACAGCTGACTCATCATCACTATAAATAGGCATAACTTCCGGATGTTGATAGATTAAAATGGTTAAAAGGAAATAGTTATTTCTCTTGCTTTAAAGGCGAAGGAACTCGAACTAATTAAAACAAAAATACTCACGTGGCCTGGGGCAATTCCAAAGTATCTTCTGGGCGAAGCAAAGGCAATTCGCTATGGTAGTTATACTAAACAAAGAATTAACCCACGCTCAAAAACGTTAAAACTAGTTTCCTGGGAACTCACCACGGCCAGTTCATTATGGGTCCCCAAATTGACTTTGAAGTACTCATCGGGTGATCTATATCCTTGCATAACTATCTTTGGTGTGGGGTAGAGCTGAATTTTAAATTAGTAAATATAACGCTACATTTAAAAGGTCAAAAACACACATTATCGAACTTACGAGGAATTGTTGGGACATGGTGAATTCGAAGTAAAGACGACAAACCAGCATGTTCCCAACAACGTAGGATGCTAGCCCAGGGTGAATAAGATCAAAGGTTGCGACGAGTTTTCGTACATTTCGTCTGTCAGCTATGTACTTCGAATGGGCAGTGCTGCCGTGCTATAAATAATTAGTTATGAACGTTAAGAATGGGATAATCAGGGTAATAAATCAAGTTACCTTGGACACAATCTGCTTAATCTTACAGTTGAACTCCGGCCCGAACTTGGTGTTGGCATTGCGTAAACTGTCATCTTGGGGGTGAAGATAATCCTTCTGCTTCTCACAAAGGCGGGTCAAAACATGAGACAAAGAATAGTCCTCATGAAAGGCTCGTACCAAATTCTCACGATCACGTATAATACAATCACCTAAAACAAATTTTAGCTGGGTCTAAAAGGTGGTGGCCCAATGGCACGATAACTTTAGAGTTGTCTCAGTCGTAAGACTATGTTTGATTGGTCTGAAGCTCAACGGCCTAAACCAAGCGTCCTATCCAGTGATAAATCTTTGCAATGACCAAGGATCGATCCTGGGGCCATGTAATATCGCAAAGGTTATTCACCTTATGCACCGAACCACTACACCAACCACCCACGAGTTTTTGTTAAGCGAATGGGCCTTTAGGCCTCAAAAAATTTTTATAAAGTTTCATTTAACCTTTGTCTATCGCACCAAGGGCTAAGTTTTAGGCGCATAGGGAGAAGTTTCTACTTTAGGTTAACTGATCAATTGACGATGATAGGTTTCAATATAAGTGGAGCACGTTAATTATTCAGAACCGGTTTAGAAATTGAATTATGGCTCCTTTCAACAAAGACAATACTTACCAAGGTAGTGGTCCTTGTCACGGGCACCAGTAGCATTTGAAAATCGAGCGCCCTCATATGCAGAATTCACTTTGGTAACTTTGAAAGTGTTGTTGGCTGTGTAAGGATCGTCAACTACAATTGAACGGCGATCAACCCCATGTCGTGGCTGTCGAGGAAAGTATCTAAATTCAGTTTTAACAATAAAACTAGTAATAATGAAAATCACTCACAAATCATGATCGCGGTCAATATTACCACGAGGCCAATATACGGAGGCGCATTGACGATTAGCAAAGGCGGTAACTGAGGAAGGGGGCTCCACGGTTTTGTCTCTAACTAGATTATCTACCTCCGCTAGGGTCATCTCACTTTCTAAAAGACGAAAAAGATTAATTTAACACAAAGTGGTGAATTTCTTTTATTAGAAAAAGCAAAGGCAGGTCAATGAAAGGTATTTACAGAGAGAAATGATCATTCAGGGATGTCTACAGCAGCACCATTGGGCTTGCTGGATCGTTTGGGGATAGGAGGTCCGGCGGTGGTGCTGATATCAGAGTGGTAAGTGGCAAGGTCTTTGTCAACGGCGACTCCAGCAACTTCGTCGTAAACAAAACCAGGAGGAGCTGGTAATCTGCGATCGTCACCTCGGGCCAATTTAACAGTACTCTGACGAATACGTACCACTTAATAAAATATTTAAGGTACATGGTCCCTAACCAAAAGATCATAACCATTAGAAAACGTGTACTGAAACTTACTACAAACAATGAAGTTCACAATCAAAGCGAACAGATTGACCCAGAGCAATAGGTGAAACAAATCAGAACACTCGGTGCGGTGACAAATACCGTAGACAGTGTCAAAGGTAGTGCCACTGGACAAAGTTAAAGCGGAAGTTGAGCGTGCGGTACGATCCTTGGTTATGTTGTCGGAGACATGATCATCCTGAATAGCAACATGGCCAGAGCCGGATATGTCGCTGTCGACATTATTGGTGGTGACGGTGAAGCTATTGGTCCAGTCCGAGTCAGTCAAGGAGAAAGTCATCTTTCTTACAGCGTTGCCCATGGGTAAACCGATAATTAGTCTAAAATTAATAATTAACCATTTTTAGTCTTTTAACGAAAGTGAAGTATATACAAGCTAGAACAGAATCAAAACAGAGGTAGAACAATAGGATATGGTAAGGGTTTTTTAATGAGAACTATCTCAAACTAGTAATTTTCGTATGCATCGGCCATACAGACAGGATATCTCAAAGGTTTAGACAATTCGATAGTAAGACCTTTGGCGACGCAAAAGTCTTTAATGGAGTCATTCCATTTTTTATTGGCCATTCGTCTAAGATACCAAGCCCCACGGCGAGTCTTACCAAGGAGAAAATTACAGTATCTCTCCTCGATCGCAAAGAGAATTATGACCTGACCGGAAAGCAAGAACAGCTGGATAATTAAATTTAACAAAAAGATATTAACATCGGCCTGAGTCATTGGATTGTGGCGATTGAAATACATCCCGTCAGTTTTTTACGATCTAAAATATTTTAGCAATTATAACTAGTTTGGCAGTTTCGGAAGATAATTATCAAGGATAGCATCAGAAGGGTTTAGATCAGGAGAAAATATCAGTAAGGACATATCGATTCTTAATTCTTTCGTAGGTCTCAATAAAGCTTCCGCTGGTTTGTTGCAGCATTCTTTCAGCCCACATGGCAGTACAAAGGTTACTGGCCACATATCTTCCTAATTCGGCCTCACGCCTCACCAATAATCGTTCACAAACTTGAGGACGGGTATAAGCTGAGATCAATGATAGGGTACCTGAAATGAGAACTTAGTCTAATGAATTAAAATAAAAATCGATTAAATTAAAATAAGAACCAGTCATCATTCCATTCAGATGATACTTACCAATGATGGCGACATATTGCTGACCGGTCAAACTGCCAACATCGAACAGGATACAGGGAACCACGGACTGGCCATTCCCAGCATGGACGGATCCAGAGTGTGACAATGTAACTTGACGAGGAAAGCCAGCAAAACCGGCATGATAACGGACAAAGGCGGGAGCGAAGGTTTGATGCTCGTCATAATCTTCGTCAATGTTATCTCGAACAATTTTCTAAATAATAAGGTAATTATGTGCGAAATAAAAAGTCATAACAGAATGACACCTGTCCCTTTTCGAAAAAATCAATTTTCGGACCATTGACAAAAAAATCTTTTTTTCGGACAGATGACAAATCTCGTAGGTGGCCACGTCACGAAATTCTGCCACGTCATCAAAATTTCTAAAAATTTTTTCAGTACTCACTTTCAACAGATTGATCAAACTTCGCTGACCAGTGTTTCGTGCAATTAGTACCAATCCTTGTCTATCGTTGTGAATTGCTGTGATGGATCGAATGACAGCTAAAAATGTGAGTAAAAATCTTGTTAAATTAATTTTAAGTCTTGGTGGTTCTTTAGAAAAACCATCAGCAAACGTACCATCTGGAGTATCAAAGACCTTGGAATTGACCTCGTCGGGGTTGAGACCGTGGTTGGAAGTGACATATTGATATCGGTCTTCATAATCCTCACCCTCCCTTAACCCGGGTACATAACTCATAAGTTGAGCTGCCATCTCGGTGTAGGCATAGACGTTTGCGTGGGGTAGGTCCAAGATTCGTAACTTTGTGGCGCAGGATGTGCATCGTTCCTCTAGGTGATCGAAATCGACGGATTCGCCCTCATGGCATACCATTCCAAGTGAACCTTTTTAAGAAAACCGTTAAATTCAGTTAATTCAAAAGATTAGGATGTTTTAGCTGTAGTCACTTACCAGAGCGCATTTTATTCGGACATGCGCAGATGGAATTATGGCGTTCTTCAATTTCGCGTAATATGGACCCAGGCATTCCTGTCTCAATGGCAAATAGGACCTTGGTAGTATATGTAATGTCGCCATATATGCAACGATCATCTGAATGGTATTAGGATAATTATTAAGTAAGAATTTATGCTAAAGCCATACCTGTAGATCGGACCTTTGGCCAGTCACGTATTGGCAACCCAGTGGTATGATCGATGTCAATAACGTCGCGGGTCATGTACTTGGCCGCGGGGACCAAATAAGCAATAGAATGGCCTGGAACATTACATCTCTAAATCACTGATTAAGGTTTGCTTTGTAAAAGGAAAATTACCTTGGTAACGGAACCCTTTTTACCAGCCACATACAGTTGAACACGGGTCCGGACACTGGTATTATAACTGGCGTTGCGATCATTGCAGAAATTAGTACCAAGAGTGAGAAAACGGGCTTCGCTATGTAGTTGACCAGTCACTGGTTGACGCCTAGTCACTAAAAATGAAAATATAAAAAACTAACCCAATTTTATATATGATCATTTACCATTGCTAGGATTTGCTCCACAATTTTCACGAATGATAATGTTACCATTGAGATCAAAATACTCCCCGAATTTGGACGAGTTCCACACCACCGCATATTTATCATCATGAGATAATCCAAGGCCAGTTCCAGAGAATCTTATCAGATCCTGATCGTCATCCCCCTCCTCGTTGCGATCAATCTGGTCAATGCTAGTGACAACCTAAAATTTTGACGATAAAATTTTCATAAAAAATCCCTTGCTTAACAATACCTTGTGATGACAGTCGGATAGGTATAGACCTCCGTCACTGCGAAAAAATGTCACATGACCACTAGTGCTTGAACGAATACGATAATCATTTTCTAGATGCCGATCGCGAATAATCATTGCGTAGGCCATTCCAAAGGTGTTCTGACCAGTACCATTAGGAGACAAAGCTTTCACAAGGTAAACCAGATGTCTATCAAATACGACAAAAGAATCAGAGCAGGTTAATCCTTTCCTTGACCACGTTCGAAATTTTTCTCTATTGACAGATGAGGGTTATGACGTGAATATTGGTCCAAAGGAACGGAGGGAGTGACAACGGTCCGACCCACATAGGGAGTTCGATAACACATTTTTGGTGTTTCAGTATCCGATTAGTATCTTTGTTCTAAAATGTGTATTTCGGCATAAAACAGCTTTTAGGAGTAACTTTTTTCTCTTGGAATATAGAAAACAGTAAAAGTAAATCGCAAAGGCAGTAAAATCACAGGTAATTCGATGGTCTTTTCTCTAAATGATTGAATCATGAACTAAGCCAAGGAAATAATTCCGAACGATAAGGTATCAATAATCCTCCGGGCCAATCAGAGACCAGATGGGGGAAATTAGATATCATCTGGGGGGCAATCACGTGGAACGGTATGGTAAATATCGCTCAACAATATTTTCAGGAATCAAAATCCGATGGCTCCTCCTCATCCGAAAATGACTCACCAAAAATGAAAATTGATGAATCATTCGAGGTAAGTCAAAACCTCGAAAACAAATCATTCTCTCCGAAACATTAAAAATGAGTCATCTTAGAGAATCGTAAAAATAAAATTTAAATTTTAAACACTGACCTATTCAGGAAGAAATTGTGAACACCCAAACCTCGGTAGAAGTCTTCTCCTCGGACCCAGGACCGGTTTCAAAGTTATTTTATGAAAAACTACAAGAAATGTCCTTAGGGGCGGATCTAGTATTTTTAGGTAAGACTACCACGAGTAATAGTATATAAAACCGAGTTAAGAATCAGGTGATGATTCGAAGACCGAAATTCCTCGTGTCCGTCAACCTTTGTCGAAAAAGGTCAAAGTCTCTGACTGCAGTATGCCAAGTCCATCAGCCGGTAAACAAACGAAAATTGACTCGTATGGGAAAAATGGAGAAAACCATGGTAAATATCAGCGCAAGAATCCGAGAAACAAACAACCGGAAAATGCTGTCCCCATTGAGGTACGTCAATTTAATTTTAGGATGATTTAGTATCTAGATTGTGGTGTAATTTAAGGGTTTAGGGTTTAGAATATAAAGTTTTTTTGTTACCGTTCCTACCAACCATACAAAACAACTTGACTTCGTTGTCAGATAGTGGCGTAAGGTTACTGGAAGGGTAATTTAGGAGAAATAGTAGTGGTTAGGGTTTTCCTAAGCGGGTATTAACATTGATAAACTCAATAAAAATGATCTTGAGCCACATACAATCATAAAATGTGTCATAAAACAAATAATTTATAACATAAACACGTTTTCAGGTTGACTCTGAAAATGTGGCATCGGATTTGATCCAAACCATTGACAATGCCACGGACCAAAACAAAACGAACAAGAAAATGGGTGCCAAAACGGTTACTGCTGCCAAATTATTGGCAAATGCCGCCGCCAAGAAAGGGGTCAAAACCGACACCTTACCAAGAGGTACCACCACGAGAGCTTCAGCCAAGCTAAAACCAACGCATTCATCATTGGCGAAATTCAATCTTCGCAACTTAGGACTGGCGAAAAATGAATTTGAGGTTAAAGTAAGTCATTATCTACTTGATAATTATTAAGTAGTTAAAAACGCATATTATTTTCAACATTAAAATTTACTTCTTCAGTATCAAGTTCAAGAATTTATCACTTTGCTACTGGCCCAGCTGCAAAAGATTGAACTTGATGCTCATGAGCAAGCAATGGTCGCAGCTTTCACTCTCAAGGAATTTCAAAGGAATGAAATCTTCACACATTGTGACACAGCTGTTTTCCATCTATGTGGCAACACTCTCATGGTAGACACCATTGACACTCGCTCAGCCAATCCTCCCGTCTCTTGGATTCGTGACATGGCTAAGAAAAATGGCTTCGATAAAGACATGCGAATGCAAGTTCATGACAAAGCTGATGACTCAACAACCTCAGCTGTGTCAGAAGCAGCAGGTCAGAACTCGGAAACTCTTTTCAAGTCAACTGTGTCCACAGAAAATGAGGAATCGACCTTGGACAACATACCAGCGGAAAAAGCACCTGAAATGGATAAAGTCTCATCTGATAAGATCCATGACAATGAATCAGATGGCGAAATAGGACATGAACCACAACATCGTTCGACTCCAGACAACATCCAAGGTGAAGTTCCATTGAATGATAAAACAGCTGGGATTTTAACAAAGCTGGACCAAGTTCATGATCTATGCTCGACTACCATGACAGAAGTGGAAACTCTGAAGGAAAAATGGACAGCGGCTGAAGCTGAATCAGCAACTTTCCAGGTAAAATACATCTAAGAATTTTTTGTATTTTTGACCAGAATCGAATATTTAAAATCAATTTTAAGAATGCACTAAGTGCAGAAGCGGGCGCTTTGACCAAAGCCAATGAGACTGCCAAAAAACTTCACAAATTGGCAAAAAAGATTACGGAGGTGGAAAATAAAGTGTCGGACACTTCGTTATCTATCAATGAGCACCAGTCAAACACAATATCAGTGAATAATGTCATAAAAATTGAGTCAATTCAACGTGAATTGGAGCAATTAAAGACAAAGATGGCTGTATTTGAAGAAAAAACAGTTCATCAACTAGATTTGAACTCATCCAATACTGCTGCTTGGTTCAAACAGCGTTTCGAAACTCTGTTACAGGCACCAGAAAGTCGTCGTTATCTGAAAGACACTATCAACGCCAAATTAGCAGGATTTCAGGTAAACTTATTACCTTTCATATAAAACACCACGTAATTAGATAAAAATTTCTAAAAAATAATTAGGTTGGCACGGCGAACATGAGTACCGCTATGATTACACGAATCAAAGAATGGGGCGCCCAGGGTATCACCACGGACATTTCAAGCATCTTTGGTCTTCATGCAGCAGAAATAGTCAATGCTCTTAAGGAAGAATTGATTAAGTTGCCTAAGGACAAACCATCAAACTCGGCATCTCCTGAAGCGGAGATCATGTGTTCGAATCTCTTGGACGAAATCATGACTCTTCGTCAGGAGGTTCGAGACACGAGATGGAGCTGGGAAAAGAATACCGGCAGCTACATCATTCGAATTCTCTTCACCTCGGGAGGCGACCAGGTGAAAAATGTCATTGAATCGCTCAATCTCCTTGGAATGATCTCACCTGAAAAAACCTTGGAAATTAAAGATGTAGCCAACGAAATTATCCAAATTCAGCGCAACAAAGGCTTTTTGGACATCATGGATTTTGAGCGAGTATTGAAACGAGTACTGGGGGAAAAGGAGATTCTCTGGCTCAAAACCATGGTAACAAAGTCAAGTAAGATTTAAATTGTTGTTAAATATCCGTTTATAAACTATGTCCCTTTAGAGGAACTTTTCGGTACGACACCGGAGGCGGTCAGATTCGAACCAGCGAACTTAACGCTCTTGGACGGAACCTTTGACATGGACTTTACAGATCCGGAAGCTGCTAAACCATCGATCCAAACGCCAGTCTCACCACCAGTGGCAACAAGTTCGACAACAGACGAACAGCGAAACAGACAAGAAGTCTTCGCCAAAATGGAAGAGTTGAACCCAGAATTTGCGGCCAAACTCAGAAAATTTCGGGAATAATGACAATAAGTCACGAAAATTACCGTTAGTCACACCTTTGCAAAGTTAACCAGTGAAATTCTTATTTTGTAAACCTGTAAATATTTTTGATTTAACAAACCTTTCAACTACTAGCTTGTAAATAAAATTTGTCGATATTAAAACATACTTCTGCAATAATCCTTCTTCACCTAGACTTCAGAATGAGACGAAGGGAGATTACATATCAGAATTCAAACCGAATGGACATTCTAACAATGTTACGATCAGAAAGTGGTTGCAATCAGTTGCAAGCGGAACTGGAGATGTACATTGAAAGAAATCCGTGGGTATCAATGGGACCACCGTTAGAAGCCTTGGAGGAAGACGCTTTGTTAATACCTTTGTTCACGACGATCTACAGCATGAAAAATAGTAAGCAAAATGATAACTTTCATAAGGTTTACGTCAAGTTCAGACGTAATTAAAAATAATTGGTTTCGAGTGAACTTCAATCATCCGGTGCCAACAAGGGCCCTCAAAGGTCCAACAATGTGCCAATTTCGTCATGCAATGAGAAAATTCGCGCCAGACAACCATCTCCAGCGTTTGGAAAGTCGCTCTCAAGGTCGTTATCCTATCCACGATCTTCGATACGAAGGTGGTTTCCCTTTGTGCCCACTAGATGGTCAAGGAGTTCGAATCAATAACTTTC
Organism: Oikopleura longicauda; assembly: GCA_004367895.1. NCBI lineage: Eukaryota > Metazoa > Chordata > Appendicularia > Copelata > Oikopleuridae > Oikopleura > Oikopleura longicauda. Next base: position 10,645 of record SCLD01164065.1, read on the forward strand.
CAATCGCGCCTGGTCTAAACCAATCGCCACTTCCTTCGGTCATAAAACATCAATTCGAACCAATCCTAAGACACAGTCTTCAGCCAATCCCAGATCTGGTCCGAGGTCTGTCCGAACAGTTTGGAAAAACCATTGGTAAGTATATCATAGGTAAATACAATACACTGATAAATATTTCAGTGGAAAACCAAACCGCGGAACTGCACCTTCGTATTGATAATGCGTTCAACCCACATCCGGATCCGGAAGGATGGAAATTCACACTCTGTGTCTATGCTAAGGAACATGTGAATGAAGACAAATATGCTTATCCACCAGAACGACCAATGTCCAAAATGGCAGGGGATGAACCGGAAATGGTACGAAGCTTCAAAAAACGTCTTCGACAAAAATTTGACGCGCGTTTTGTTTGCTCGGATACTTATTATCCAAGAGCAAAAACAGTCGTTTGAATTAACTACAGTCTCATCTCAGTTACTGCCTTTGTATAAAAACACTGCCATTTATCTACCTCTGCGCTTTACAATGAACAAATAAACAACTTATTTATTAAAATGAAATACAACTTTATTACGATTCAAAATTAAGAGTTAATTGGCACGAAAATAGGCGAGAAAACAGGTTAAATTCATCTAAATTGGCGTTTGGAGCCACCATTGCCTTGACCATGACCTTGGTTGTTTCCACGTGAGTTGTTATTACCACCAGAACCGTTCTGTCCGTTACCAGAACTGTTATTTGGTCCAAACGGCTTATTGTTCTTGTCATCCAGAGTCACATCACCGCCGTTGACAGAGTTGCGGGTACATTCATGCCACTGATGGTAACATTTTTTGTGAACGGGACAGAAGTGGGGACGATCTAAATATAACACTATAATTAAAAAGTGTAAAATATTTGAATATTTACCATCTCGGTTATAACCATTGCGGTCTTGTCCATTATTACGATCTCCATAAGGTCGGCTTCGACCACCACGACCACCACCATAACCAAAGTCTGATCCACGATTATACGATTGATCGGTTTGTCCTTGTCTCCAATTACCACGACCACCACCTCTCCAACTACCACGGCCGGTGCCACCACCACCACGAGGTTTGGAATCTTTGGAGACGCCGTTTTTCTTATTAAACTCCTCCAAAGCCTTTTTAGTACCTTTTCCACCCACGCAATCACAAGGTGGTGAATCTAAGATAGCTTTGGTCATACCAGTGCTGTAACTCTGAATGGTGTTAGCAAAATCAACACGGTCAGAGGCGGCAAAGGCAAGAAAACCCTGAATATAGAATATTAGTTGCTGGAAATTAAAATTTTGCGTTCAGAATAATTCAATACTTACAAGCATTTCAAGCCACTTGCGTTTGGGCTCACACTTGGCAAACGGCAAATTCATCAACTCCAAGATATCATCCAAAGGTGATTGCAAGAAAAAAGCGGCCTTGTAAGCGTCGCTCTCTAGAATATACAATATAAAACGGATTATTAAGAATAGACCGTCAAATAGAACAAACCTGGTGGATTCGATCGGACCTCAATTTTCAAACTTTTTCGAAGTATCACAAGTTGTTGATGGAGTCGGTTGAAGGACAAGTCCAACATTCCAGGACCGTTAATCATTGACCATATATCGACAATGATATCGTCGCTACTTTTGGTCATAGATCGGGATTGACGATTTGGAGCGTAGAGGATTTTACCACCTTGAATGGGTCCATGGTCCAAACCAGATCTTTCACTGGCACGTTTCAATGATTTGCGCTCAGTATCGAGTTCCTCACAAACAGAGTTCCAGCTCTTACGAGAAGCATCAGCTTTCTCTCTCAAAATGGTCAATTTGGTGGCAATTCGAAGAGAGGTTTGTTCACGAGCACTTCCGGCAGCATTAGCTCCACTCAACACAACTTCTGAAACACTTGCGTTCAGATTTTGGATGGTCTCGTTCTGGGACTCGGTGGGAGTTCGAGTGTTCTCGGCAACGAAATACTCTTCAGCAAGAGCTTCGAACTGTTTACACTCCTCATGGTGGGCTTCGACGTCACGACGTGAGATGGTCTGTTTCAACATCAAATCTTGGATTCGAGCCTGGCGGTTTTCAACCTCAGCTTTGGCTTCAGCATTAACAGATCCAACAGTTCCATGCAAGTAAGAAGGTGGCAAATCAGGTGCGTTGAAACGTTTGATAACCTGATTATTAGTACTCAGGGTATTTTGACCAACAGGAATGGTCGAAGGCAAGGTGGTGTCCATTGTTTCTCTTCTATCGGATAAATTCCTAAAAAAAGTTGAAAATGAACACTAACAAAGGAACATTTACCTAGCTAAAATCTAATTCTTGTTCTGAACAAGTCCCTATACAATATTAAAGTTGCTAAATGTATGAGCAAAAAATTTTTCACAGTAAAATTTCAAATCTAGAATTCATCGACATCGTACCAAACGGCGAATTGATGACGTGTCACATTTGGAGCATTCTGATTGGTCATGGAATCCAGCAGCGTACTTAGTCAGCATCTGCAATGAAAAACCCTTGAAATACAAGCGAGTCTCACGGGGTTCGTTATAATTTCTGTAATAGGGAACGTCCTCATCTTTACTAGCAGATGGTGTGAGACACGCGGAGAAATGACGGCAACCAATAGTCTGGTAAAAATCAAAGGTGCTTTGATACAAAGGAGAAAATCCATCGTTATAACCATGAAGGTGGCGAACCATCACCAATTTCTTTATCTTGGCCCCAACAGACTTAATTATATTAATAAAATCTATGCCCGATACCTTGGAATTTACAATAGTTGTAATCATTAAAAACTAACCTTTAGAAAGGGACCGGATAGAACACGGGGCGGATACGCATAAACTACATCATCACAGTGCTCAAAATCAAGGTAAGACATTCCATTTACGCCAACCGAATCAGGAAAAGGATACTCAGAACAGAATCGCATTCCAGGTACCAAAATATTTCCAGGGTCAGCAAACAAATCCAAGTTCACACCTAAATTTCGTTGTAAACGATATCCAAATCGAGTTTTCAATCGTGAGAACACGTGACTTATTTCACGACTGGGAGCATCGGCCTCTTGTTTACTCGTAGACACCCACTTCAAAGTTAAATTAATTTGATGATCAGAACATAGACTTCGCAGTTTTTTCAGAACGCGAGCTAACTTAATGTCTCGAGCGCCATGACCATTCCATGATTCGACCACGGCAACATTATCACATAAAACACAAAGGCGCTTATTAAAATAATATTCACCATAGGATTGAACAGTGATATATATCACATAGGCTTCTTTGACGTGAATACCCATTCCACACAGCCAAAGTGGTAAAGCAAATTTGCGTAAATCGGAACCAGATGTGTTGATGATCGCACTTCCTAAACCACCACCAGAGGCATCGGTGTAGAGCTCCAAAATGGGTCCTAAAGTAACATGATCTTCACTTCGCCATTTTCGAGACAGATGGACATAATCCAAATCCGACCATACAGACAGTTCCTCATAGAGCTCGTCTGAATTATCAATCTCGTCAATTGGCATAAGATCACTATCAGCACGTGGGCCATCAAAACGGGCCATGTGAATCTTAATGGTGTGATTTAATTCGCGTGTGTAGAAGCCCCAATTCTCACAGACCAACATCCAAGACATTATTTTACCACGTATTTTCTCCAAAGTCTTCATGTTCAAAAATTTTATGCCACCGATGATCATTCCTTTTTTGAAGTCAGTGATCAATTTACAGGTTTTTGCGTGTTTCTCCAAAGGCACAGAAACGGTCTCCTCATTGGTATCAAAGTCGAATCCGAGGAATCGACCTTGAGTCACAGGCTTAAAATGGCTTTTCTCCATGGAAATATATCCACCAAAGGCAACCAGCAAACAAAATAAACTGTAGCCACCTACAGTAGTCTCATTATCAGATAAATCTCGTTTCAATTTCTCTTTCAGAAGTCGGTCATCCAAATACAAGAGGGTGGGAAATCCACGTTGATTTAAAGCGGAGACGGCCACGCGATTCAACCATTGGAAAATAGACGGACTTTTGGTCAAACCAAAGGCAAGTGATCGATGTGTTAAAAGGGTGTTTCCAAACAATAGTCGACAGAACGTCTGACTTCGAGGGTTTATCAATGCTTGAAGGAAGCCAGATTGATCATCGACCACTTGAAAGACATCACCTTTTTCAACAATAGTTAAAAATTTGGCAGCGGTATCCAAAACGCAAACTGGCTTTGGCTCAGGAGCTGTCACGGTGAAAGGACTACCATCTACGCAGCAGCGCTTGAAATAACGGTTAGTCATAAAATAATTTATTATGTAGCTCACCGGTTTATTAGGTTCTACAATCCAAGGTAATATAGCTTGAGCATCCATGTCCTTGCCGAGCTCAGTGAGCTCACCAACTATACGAACACAATCCTGTTTAAGCCAGAAAATCAATTGTGACACGACAACGTGTAGATATTTCAAATTTTTTCCACCAGTAGCGTAAAAAAAGTGATCCTTCTCCTTACTGATGTCATCACAGTAAATCCTAGGACAATAACCACAGGTTGAATTTCCAAGGCAATTTTTAGGATCAGAATAATCTCGATTACCAAGTCGCTGATTTGTATATTTAGAGTCGCGAACGGGAGCCGTGTACAGTTTGACATCTCGACCATTGACCTTTCGCCATACAGGTAAGTCGGATCCACGAGGAATATGTTGAGAATAAGATAATAAATCAACACCTTTTTCTAGGGATTCAGTAATATCACGGACAATCTCGTTGTCTTCATCTTTGCTTAACGATCAATATGAATGCGGAAGAAGCAAAAGGTAAACACTTACCTCATTTCTTTAACAAAACGAGACCAATGTGGTGAAAAATCTGACCAAAGGCCTCCAACAAAGTCATCTGGGTGACGAAATATCATTTTTGTAATGTCAGGATACAGTGTTTCAGAATCAGCAAGCTTGTCGTTTTCTTTGAAGCACTGAGTCCAGAAATCGAACTCAGCAATCAGAGTCCGACTAACAAAATTCCAAAGCCAAAAATTACTTTTCTCATTGGCTTGGAATATAGGACCACGTTCGACTTGGTGGTTATCAGAGAAATAACGTCCAGATCGAACAGAATTGACCCAACCAAGCAATCCACCGGGCAACAATTTGCCTTGGTAATCAACAGCGCGAACCTTACGTCGCCCTTTCTTGACAGTGGAAACGGATTCCGTTAATATGGCAGTCATTTCTTTGATGTCATCCGAATTCCAATCATACATCTGGGCAGGTCCTTTTTTATGATATTTAAACCCTTTTCGCAAATTTGCAATTACAGTGGCTTTGTCTTCAAGGGGGTGACCGACATGCTCAGCGGAGCCATCCTCTGAGGCATCATCGGAATAGACCTCGGACTCATCCATGACAACCTAATTGAAATTTCAGATCTGATCACGGACTGTGCAACAAAGATAATAACCTATGAAAACAATTCAAAAGGTTTCAAAAAGTTCAAACGGGTCAAGCAGCAGTTACTCACCTTTGCAGACTTGATTGAAATTGAAATAGAAAACTGGAGTGAAAAAGAAATTTTCGCCTCATGGCGGTATCTAGAAAAATGCTCAAAACAAAAACTCACTCACAATGGCCTACAAAGTAAATTCCATGACATCAAATTGGTCTTCGAGTCAATGAATATCAAAAATTTCGAAAGAAATGAAAAGATGCTGAAATTGATTCAAAACAATTACATCAATGAGCGCATAGACAAGGAGGACAGACCTTGGACAAAAAGAAATGCAAATAGACCTCCGTATAAGGTATGGAAGAGAATAGCGGAGTTCATGGAGCACAAACTCTTCACCACGGAATTTTCCAATGCAATCAAAAAAGTTCGTTTGGGTCAAGCATTTCTGGCGCTAACACTATCTCGTAGTTGTGGAGCACGTCTTAGAGAGCTGATGCGAATCAAGATGTCGGATATCAAGCACATGACTCTGGCCAATGGACAATCACCATACATTAATTTAAATATAAGGCGCTCAAAATCGAACCAAAAGGCGAAAAAACAGCTAAATTATAAATGTGTGCAGAATCCAGTCGACCATGTATTGTGCCCAATCAGAGCACTTCGTGAATATTTGGTGTCAAATCCTTGGATCCAAAAACCTGGTGACTACCTCTTCGCTTCATCGGAGGAACACCAAAATTTTGCCATTGAGCCAAAAAATATAACTGATGTGTGGAACAAAACAGCCATTGAAATGGGACTAGATCAACATCACTTTCCGCAAGCGCACTCAGGGCATGACTGCTTCATCATTCTGGCAATGGCACAGAATAGACCAAAGGAAGAAATCCTTGATGCTACTCAATGGAATAGTTTAGAAGTCCTACCACATTATGTCCAAGGTCCGAACGTAAATGGAATAAATCATTCTTTGGCGACTACCAGTGTGGAAGATTTGGATGATTTGATGAAAGATTTAGTGGAATACAACATTCAACTAAACCAATAAACATCTTAGTAATAACCTTTGCATTTTAATAATAAATGAATATGAACAAAGCTCAATGTTGTCCATTTACAAGAACCATAAAAATTAATCATAGCCTAAGGTCATACCTATGGCATTCACAAAGGAGATGAAAATCCTATGCAAATTATCTACCAAACCCATTAAGATCAAATACTCCGGCTGGTCAAAATCTACCCCTGGATCAGTCTACTCATCAGGTTAAATGAATCAACCCTTTTTTCAAAACGAAAGGCCTTCGGGCCACTACTTCAGTCAAAACACAGTCATTCAAAACTCAAATTTATTTGGGCACAGAACCTACAGTATGCCGTAAGGCCCGTAGCGGCAGCGAAGGTTTTTTGAGTCAAAGGTAAATTCTTTATTCTTCGTAGAGAGTCTTTGGGATCCTGTAACCCTTTGTACCTATGAAGTTTATAATATTAGTAGATATACATAAACTACCTACGAAATTTCGGAAATATAAAATTTCGTTGGTGGTGTTGGAACTTTCTAGAATATTAAAAAATTCAAAAAATTGTTTGTTTTCGAAATCATTCTCGAATTTTTAGAGTAAGAAACCACACCTACTTTAGAAAGCACCAATTTAGCACGAATCTGCGAGATTCCTTTGTTTAAATTGGTGCTTTCGCACCTTTACAAGGCGCAAGGGTTCTGTGCCCAATAAAGATATAAGCTTCTCAAAGGTCATCTACACCTAGGCTAAAATCCATATAATACCACATCCGCAAGGTAACCACACCTGGATCAAATATTACGAGAAATTTTGACGGTTTTTACGGTATCCATCCACACAAACCATAAAAATTGCAGAAAAGACTTCAACGAATGGTAAAAAACCTTGGGCAAGTCCGAGGTATCTTTTCACATGGTTTACTCAAGAGCAAAAATATATCCCTAGCTGGAAGCAAAGGTTAAATGAATCGATAAAAAATTAATTTCTAAAAGGCCCACGGGCCGTTTCTCCTTACATAAATCAGTTCAAGCGAGCCATTTCTATTGCACACCTCATAATTCCCCATGCTTACTAATAAACACATTTCTCAGCATCTCTATGGTTTTATTCAAAGATAATCTTTTTCATTTTTCAAACTCAAAAAAGGGTGCTCGCAAATCCCAATTCTCCAATTTCATCGTTCGGGCAAGTTGCAAACCCTGCAGTAAACCAAGTAAATGAGCTCGTCCAACGGCGTCCAAATCAGTAAAAGATTGCTCGGCGTTGAGACTTTCAATAAGCAGTTCAAAGTCGGTACCGTGGTAGGTGGAGGTATTATCCTTGGTCATTTTCTCTTGATTGACGCCATTGCCAAGCTTAGTTGACATTTCTTAAAATAAATCGGTAAGTTTTGGCTTAAAAATATTAATGTGAGACTTTTAGCAAGGTAGTCAAGTCCCTGATGCCCAAGTCTTTTTATGAAACCTTGGAAAAATCGCTCATGACTATAGGTCACAAGCGAACTGACCAATGATGGGAATGTTGTCTCTTCGACTTAGTATCGACGGAAGTGGAATTGAAAACCTATATGTACAGCTAAGGTCGATAATAGATCAAAGGTAGAGAAGCAAATGGGTTATCACACTAATAACAGTATTTTAGGAAACATTTATGGTTAATACTGTACCTTTAAGTTTCCCCTCGAAAATGTCCAATCCTCGTCGGTCAAAACCAGCATCAAATCGCTTCAATTTGGTCTCTACAACTCCGTCCACCTTGTTGACCGTGTTAGATTCATCAGCAGCGAGCTCATCATCACTATAAAGAGGCATTGTTTATTATCAATGTCCGAGACAATTAGAATTTAGAATTGAATTTCCTCTCGTTTCTTTAAAAGTAATAAATCTAGATAGGTGAAGCGAAACACTCACGTGGCCTGGGGCAATTCCAAGGTATCTTCTGGGCGAAGCAAAGGCAATTCGCTATGGTAGTTATACTAAACAAAGATTACAACCCACGCCTAAAAAGTCAATAGGATCAATTTGATGGGTTAACGTACCACGGCGAGTTCATTATGAGTTCCCAAATTCACTTTGAAATATTCCTCGGGAGATCTGTACCCTTGCATCACTATCTTTGGTGTAGGATAGAGCTGAAATATATTTTGATGTGTTACGCTACACTTACAACGGAAAAATAATTGGTCAATTTATTTTATACGTACGAGAAATTGCTGGGACATGGTGAATTCGAAGTAAAGACGACAAACCAACATGTTCCCAACAACGTAAGAGGCCAGTCCAGGGTGAATAACGTCAAAGGTGGCGACAAGTTTGCGAACATTTCGTCTATCAGCAATATATTTTGAATGGGCAGTACTTCCATGCTTTAAGAGATGGTTATCAATCGTATAATTTGAGCAAATTAAGATCATTTACCTGTGATACAATCTGTTTAATCTTACAATTAAATTCAGGACCGTATTTAGTATTAGCATTGCGTAGGCTATCATCTTGAGGTTGGAGATAATCTTTTTGTTTCTCATGAAGACGGGTCAGGACATGAGACAGAGAATAATCTTCATAAAAGGCCCGCACCAAATTCTCACGATCGCGGATAACGCAATCACCTAAATAAAAGTAAAAAGTGGTGACCCAATGACACGATCGCGTTACACCATCACGCCGATGCGGCTTGATGTTTGATTGGTCTGAACCTTTAGCCCAGACCAATGTAATTTATAATCATATAAATCTTTGCAATGACCAAGTTTCGATCCTAGGACCTTGTAATAACGCAAAGGTTATTCACCTCGTACACCGAACCACTACGCCGACCACTCATACTTATTATTGGCCTTTGGGCCTTTTTTATAAAAATATAAAATTTAAAGTTTCATTTAACCTTTGTCTATCACACCAAGGAATAGATTTTAGGTGCAAGAGCAGAAGTTTCTACTTTCGATTAACTGATCAATACTTGTTATGAGTCTTCGGCTGTGATAGGTCGATAAAACGACAACAGCTACTAGTCAGGCAAAGATTTATGATTCCTAGAAGACAACGTCAAAACTAACCCAAAAAATGATCAAAATCACGTATGCCAGTGGAGTTTGAGAAGCGTACACCTTCGTAGGTTGAGTTGACGTTGGCCACTTTGAAAGTATTGTTAGCAGTGTAGGGATCGTCCACAATGATTGTCCTACGTTCAACGCCATGTCGTGGTGGTCTAGGGAAATAACTGAATACAAAATTTTATGATTGAGTATAGTATTAACAGCACTTACACATCGTGGTCACGGTCAAGATTACCGCGAGGCCAATAAACAGATGCACATTGGCGATTAGCAAAGGCAGTAACTGACGAAGGTGGTTCCACGGTCTTGTCTCTAACGTGATAATCCGTCTCCGCTAGGGTCATCTCTCTTTCTAAAGGAAACGAGAATAGTTAAACATTGTCCAAACGTTTTGAGAAATTATTTTATTAGAAAAGACAAAGGTAGGTCAGTGAAGTATATACAAAGGGAAAAAGAAATTTTTTTCATTCTGGAATAGTAACAGTGGCACCGGAGGGCTTAGACGATCGTTTGGGAATCGGAGGTCCGGCGGTGGTGCAAACAGAGGGATGATAAGTAGCAAGATCTGGGTCAACATCAACTCCGACAGTTTCATCATATACAAAACCGGCGGGTGCGGGCATTCGTCGGTCGTCACCTTTGGCCAGTTGAACACTGCTTTGGCGCAGGCGTATCACTAGAAACAAAATTTACTCAATCCATCCCATTTACATTAAGAAAT
>SCLD01164176.1:0-20906 GCA_004367895.1 Oikopleura longicauda
TTTCAAAAAACATAGTGAGTATAGATCTTCGGCAATATATTTTATATATAACTGTGCTAATAGCTACATATTTTCGTGTCGAGAGTTTAGACTCATCTGTTCAGCGAATCTTAGATGTGTTTTTAATGATGAGAATACTTTATAATTTACTGATTTATTTTGAGAAATTATGAATAGGTTCCGAGTCACAAGCTTTTATTTATTTTCAAAATTAAGGAAATTATATATTTTCTTCGTTCTCTGATGGTAACCAGCTTCCATACGACCATAAAAATTTGTCATTAGGAACCCGCTTCTAAAAAATAAAAGTTATGTGCCCAGTATTTTCTCGTCAGAAATTGTGAAACTCAAAAATCTCGAGCTTGAGTTGTTATAGTCCGGTGTACCTACATTTACTGCCAAATCATAATAATGAATGGGGCGAAATTTCATCGAATTACCAGTTGATAAATAACCATCGATAGTCTTTTTGGCGATACTCCTTGTTTGAAAAATTATTACTGGCACCGTATATTGGCGACAAATTGAGGAATTTGGTGACAGATTCAAAGTTGTTGCCAATATCGATGTAGACTACATCATGTAGTCAAACTTTTTTGATCATTTTATCATATCACGCAGCTATTCAATGCTTAGAGTCCATAGCTTAGACTTAGGCATATTCATATCTGGTTCCTTGGGATATGAAAAAACCAATGTGAGTTGAATGAGAAAAGTAAAAATCATTTTTTGGTGACCGTATATCCAGTTTGGTCTTTTTATCGGTCTGAAATATTGATGAGGGCAGCATTTGTCCACTGAATTAAACTCCCAAAGCTCCTTAGATATTAGAAAGTTTATGTATAGATTGCATTTTATATTTGAACACAGACTGTAACCATGTAGAGTCAGATCACATCATTATCACGTTTCAACGTTCCAAGTACCAAAAAATGTAGGACTATTACTGAGCTACCTTGTCAACTCAAAAATCAGTAATTGGGACGCGTTTTTAAAGTTGAAATGAACGAAAATTATTAGATGTGATACAGAACTTTTCAATTAGGATGACCTTTATTTACAGGGAAAACAGAAATTGCAGAAAGCGAAAGCAGCATATGAAGATCTCGATTCGGTTGAACAAAGTTTGAAGAACGGTACTGGAAATCTTGCGTTTGCTGCATTTGAAAAAACTGCATCAGCATCTGTAATCCATGCATGTAGGATTTTACGCTAAATATTGGTCTAACAGCTATGCAAATAAATTGATGCTGATTTACAAAACCCGGAGAAAAAAGTTTTATATATGAACTAGTATATACGTTAGCCTATAGGGACTATTCAAAAAAGCTTGAATCATGCTGAGTTTGCATAAAAATATTTCTATGGCGATGATTAAGAAAAGAAATTACAGATTTTTTTTTCTTTTTGGTCTTTGACACATGAAATGAAAGTTAAATAGTGAACACATAAAAATATCTCCCTTTTAAACAGATTTTTACGAATGATTACGTCACTGTAACAAACATTACAACGGCGTCTCGATCAATATATTCAATTTTAAATAAATAGAGACTGAAAATATGACTGACAAAAAAGCACAAATCAATGGTATTTATGTATTAAATTGTTAACGAAGTAGCTTTCTCATACATTTAACAGTTCAGTCTCAAACTGAGACTCCCAATCAGTCAGCTTATTTAAATTATAGTTCATTGAATCGATGTCATTCAGTACATTTAAATTTCATTTTTATGCATATATGAGAAGAAAATCTGACACCAGCTAAAAGTTAAATTGTTTAATCGGTATTACACTGACCCAAGGTCCAAGAATTATTCACTAATATGACGCGATTTATGGTTTAATTCAAGTCGAATTGGTTAGTCGATAATATTTCTTTACCATACAGTATGGTTCATACTATCGAGAGTCTTGATTTGAGACTTATCTGAGTTGAAACGAATAATAAAATGTATCTGAGTTCATGGAGATATGTTAAGACCGGTCTCAAAATTTAAGTTAAATTGATGTTCCAGCGGACGTTAGTGACTAAACTGTGGAAGAAAATCTTTTATTTTGGTGAACAATTTACCCAATATGATAAAGACTTTATCTTGATTTAGTATAATAAGTATTTATAACATCGGTCACCAACGTTTAGACACTCACAACTGTAGCCACTGTAGTAACTGATGCCCCGAATCAATTATGAATTGGCAGTTAAAAATATTCTCATGATATGACGGATATTTTAAGAGTGCTTGAAGCGCGTAAACGATTTTCGAGTGATTCATGACGTGCCCCAATTGACCTTGAATCGTCAATTGACTGCCGAAGCTCAAAAATGGGCGGAAACGCTTGCCGATAAGGAAATGCCGATCAGAGTTTACATTTTACAGTAACGCAATTGGCAGGTAGCAAATGCCAAATCCGACTAAGATTAAATCCTTGGCAATATTTTCCCTGACACCATTTTTCAACATGTCTGCTAGCCAATCATGTGACATATGTCTTCACCATTTAGACTCATTAGACAGTTGCATCTTCTTTTTTTGACGTTTTAATCGGATTGAAAGGATTGTCTGGAACATTCACCAAAAGAAACCAGAACCAGTGGTGAAGGTGAGAATCTTAGTGGATTTACCGGTAATCAAGATATTGTCACCGCGTTTGACAGGTTAGTGTCAAATTTGTGACATATCGTCATTTATGTGACATATTTTAACATTCAGGTGGTATGCGGAAGAAAAAGATTACGATTACAAAAAGAACAAATTTGTTTCAAATGCTGGTAATTTTACTCAATTGGTTTGGGCAAACACAAAAGAAATGGGTGTTGGTTGGGCTAAATCTAATACTGGTTGGACATATGTCTGTGCTCGATTCAACCCAACTGGAAATATTGTGGTTACACCACCTGGTGAGGAAGAATGCATGAAACAAAATGTTAAAAAGCCAAACCGACGGGAGGCAAAGAGTTTGAAAAAACAAATGGAACAGTTGAATTTCCATACGCCAACTAAAGATGAAATTTCATCGTTCGTTTCTGAGCTTAATAGGAAATAGTTTTCAAACAATCGCCATTTCGAAATTTATCATAAAACGATATCAAAAATGTGTTGTATAGTTAGGTTGAGTTCCTTGGTTAATAATGGTTCTTATTTTTTTTATTCGCTCAAATTTTACATATCGAATTGTTTAAAATGATTCAGTGAAACATACTGATTACGGGGGGAAGGGGTAGAGGAAAATTTACGCTCAATCTCCTGGAAATTCGACTTTGACATTTAATTGAATTTTTGAAACATATTATTCCCGGGGCGACGTTTATAGTGAAGATCCAATAAATTGGCTTATATTGACTCGAAAGACATTTCGAATGATATTAAACATTCAATTTAACGTCACCCTATAAATTTTATAGTTGTCAGAATGTACGCTAGAATTCGGCCCGACATAAATACTACACGGCATAAGTTATGCCGCATAAGTGATGTCACATAAGTTCAAAGCCTCTCATGAATTTGAAAAATTAAAAAATAAGTATTCGTTCTGATCATCAAGTTAAACCGTTGGAACATTCGAAAGATTTGCAAAAAGCAGCTCAAAAATGGGCTGATAATCTTGCGAAACAGGATAAACCCGAAAATAGTAGCGCACAAGATCAAGGAGAATGCTTATTTAGCTACAGGTAGGCCATTATTAATAACTCATTAATATCCGTAAAAATAGAAATCCTTGTGTTATAAGTTTGGCAATTTTTAGTGGACCAAGCTTTGAGCTCAAAACTGCATTGAAAGTTTGGTACGGAGGAAAGGAAAAATATGATTTCAACAATCCAGGATTCAAACCAGGAAGTGGTAACTTTACTCAGCTGGTTTGGGCTGATTCAAAAGAAATGGGAGTTGCTGCCAGTGAAGCCAAAAGGTAAAATAAATTGTCATTTTCTCTACACAAAAACGTTACTATTATTCCTAAAATAGTCTTTTTACCGCAAATTGTGCATTTTTTGATAATACAGTTCAATTTCGATCTTCAATCGTACCGTAACAAATTATTTATAACATTAATGTTCAAATTAAGTGGCAAAATATACGTTGTCGCACGTTTCAAACCAAGCGGAAATATCATCATGACACCACCTGGTGAACGCGAAACGTTTAACCGAAACGTTCTCGTCAGAAAAGCTGGGTCAAGATAAGAAATATTTCTTCAAACAATCTTAGCTGCAATTAATTGAATAAATTTCGTTTTAATACCATTGATATGCATGGCCTATGCTGCATATGTAGTGTCAAATAGTTCACTTTTGCCAAAATGGGAATTTTTAGGAGCAATAAGAATAAACGATAGTTTCACATGTACTATTCAAATGAAGAGCGAAAAATTGAATTATACCGCATGTGGTAAATGTATGAGCCCGGAGGCGGAGTCTTGAAGGTCAGTTATGAAATTTTCTGAACAAAAATAAAAACCACCACACTGAGAAATCGTACCAAAATCGGTTTACAATACCGGCAACTAAATATATTTGAAATCAATACCATTGTGATGATCCGAAACGATTTAGGCATACCAGCCTCTCACAAAAATTAAAATTTTGCTACTATCACTATCGTCATATCAAAATGGGAAAATATCAGAGAATTTACGATGAAGAAAACCAAGGAAACTTCTTAAATTTAATAACAGCTCTATTATAACCTATATTATAGCCTATGCTGTAGCCTATATTATAGCCTATATATGCCCGCATTCCAATTATTGGAGTTTCCAATATTCAAATTTCACACTTTTTCCCTTGATAAAATGCCTTTTAAATTGCTGTGAAGCGCTGTAAAATTCAGATTTATGATTTATAAACAGATAATAGAACATCTTGTATCAACATTGGGTTATTATTGATTTTATTTCTGATAGTTCTTCTTGGTTATATTCAAAATGTCATTATTCAAACGACTGATGTCGAAGAAGGAACATCTTCAGACGATATTGAACAGATACAATATGTTTTTATGGCAGACAGCAAGACTGGTGAAGTGCCCGAAAAATATTTCCTTGATGTAAGTTGAACGTTTATAAGGGTAGCTAGTGTGTAAATCCCTGAATATTTGTTGAGTATTTGTTGTTCATGTTTCGAACATAAATTATATCAGGAGAGGTGAGGATCAGTGAGAAGTTCTCACTGAGAACTAATACCTACCAAAACGCATTATTACTATTTTCGTTGTCTCTATCCGTGAACAAAAAACAAATACCACACGTTAAACGTTGACAATTTTGGCTCGAAAATAGATATAAGCAGGATTATTTAGTCAAAAGTAAGCGGTAATGATGAAACAGGTTATCCGTCGTGGATGTCACAAACAAATGATCAGCTTCTTGATAAATCAAGTTCGATCCAGTTGCTTTTGGGGAATATTGGAATTATAGCAGAGGAGATGTCACGAAAATGCGAGCCACATCGTCATATCGGTGAGAATAAATACAAAATGCATTTGAAATATTACTTCAATTTCACGCTGACCATTTACCATTAAATATCGTATTATTTAAAGTATTTCTCAAAAAGCATAAATGTGCTTCGTCAACAATTTACGATATTCTTAATCGTTATAAAAAGAAGCACAAGCTTTTTGCAGCGTCAAAACCAATTGGTTCATTCGTTGGTGGATATCCAAACTTTTTCAACTCATCGTTTATTGCACCACCTCAAGCTGATAAATATGATATTATATTCAATCATTTCAGATGGAATGAGAAAGAAATAAAAAAGATCACTTTTGATGACACTGTATTTCTTACATCTGTACGGTAAGCTTTTCAAAATTTGATTTCCGTGGCTGATCTAAATCCATGATCTGTATATACATACGGTATGTAACATACCCTGACAACAAAGAATTGTTTAATTAAAATTCAGAGAACCACTTTCACATTATAAATCTGTTTTTGACTTTTTCTATGGGACGTATAATAAAGAAGAAAAGATTCGGAATCATTATTGCAATCTTGCATGTGCTGGTGCTCCATTTCTTGAAATGTTGGCGGGAGCAGGACGGCCGTTTGAAAATTTCATGACTTGTGTTCCAGATTGTTACGACGAGAAGTTACCTTGGTCCTTTCGAGCAAAAAATTTTCAAGTTTTCGAAATGGGAATGGATAATAACGATGATAATCTAAAAAAATAGACAAAAGATTAAGGGTCAAAAGATGGGGGGGTATCTCGAAAATTTAACAGTTGCGTCCATATCTGTCACGCGCGTGACAAAAGGCTCTAAATCGAGGATTTCAACCACTAGATGGTGTCATAGACTCGAAATACCCCCAAAGAGTCCCCCTGAAATTCAAAATGCCAACTTTTGGTCATATCCGTTTCCGACCATGGTGACCGGAAGTCGTTCAAATCCACTATATACCCCTCAAGACTCACTTAATATAGGTTCAAGATTATCCCAAAGACTTCTAAACCACTTCTTATCACCAGAATTAAACCGGAAATGAACCGGAAATACGGTTTAAACCAATCATAACGTCGCAAAAAGCACTCAAACATTTTCAAATGAAATAAATAGTACACTTTCGTCGGTTTAGCCCATATTAACATTTTACCGCAAAACGCCTCAAGCATCTTCCAATGGTCGAAATCTGATAAGCTGAGGTGCTCAGCGAATTCCTTATATTCAAAAATAATATGGACGCCAAAAAGTCGCTTTTTTAAAAATTACTTCACTTTTAAATGAATATTCCCAAAGTCAAATTCTAGATTGGCTCTAATCTCATCTTCAGATACAGCTTCAGACTCTTCATTAGAACCAGTTTTCCACGAATTTTCACCGTCTGACTCTGATAAAGCCATTTCTCTGCGAGTTTATTTCGAAAAATGACGAAAAAGGGGCTTTTAGTAAGGTCGGCTTAAGAACGGAATTTTGATGATTAGGTCACGTGATTTGATAAGGAGAGGAAATGAACTTAATGTTTGATAGTTAAGTAAAGTCCAAACTATGACATGGAACCATTGGTCCTGAAGATACGACTGTAATCGTATTTTATATTCTTGTCACGCGCTTGACAAATATGGACGCAACTCTAAAACGAAAAAATATGGACGCAACTGTTAAGATTAATGAATGTTGTGGCCATCCATCTCAATGCATGGGATTCAGCGAAATATATTCCCCATTCATATGCTTGGGCCCAAGTTAGGGGTCAAGGGGTGCTCACGACAAAGAGGGGAAATAGAAGCGAACTGTCCGCCAGCATTATTCGATAGAAATCAATTAAGTCCAAAACGAATCACTCCAACATGTCTCAAATATATTGGTGACTTGGATGATAATTACAAACAATTATGCACCTGTCGGTATCGGTAAGATGATGTTACTCATATCTCATGACGAAATAACATACAGGGAGACCGGACAATTTATACGTTCGAACATGTACGATGGAACTGTCTCTCTTACAAGTAGGGTCAAAAGAAAGACTCCTAATATTTGAACAACTTCATAGGGTAACGGGAAATCTTACATCAGAAAATTTTCAAGTCGAAGATATGACTGAAAACCTGGCTGACGAGTGTTATTTCAAGAGGAGTATTTTCCAACCTAAAATTTGCTTTGACGAGGATCGATTCATCTACGAAAAAATGATTTTAGGCATTCATAAAATATTCCTATTTGAATCAATTCAAAAGCATTTAAATGCTACAACTAAACCAACATTAGTTTTTGTTGAAATTTGCCTCGCCTGCATTCTTTTATGTAAGTGTTACTTATAACTATTTTAGATCCAGCGAATTACGCGATTTGGCTTTTAGGTGGATTGATTATCGTAAAACTCAAGTCTAGAAAGTCAAATATTATCCCATTAATTGAAGATGACATAGAAGAATCGACTAGAAATTCACGTTGTAGTGAAGACGAAGACTACGATGAAGACTTCAGTCGTCTTCATGGGAACCTGGCTAGTCAAATGTATGAAACCTGCGATAAATAAAAATATTAGCTTGATAAGGATTATTTTGAACTGCAACGAACATTAGAAAGAGAGAAGCAGGATATTACAGAAAAACAGGATTTAAACTATGGAATGTATCCAGTGTACCACTTGTTGTTCGTATAGAAGTATCTGAAACGGCAAATCCATCTGAAACCATTTAATAAGTGTTTATCAATGTCGAAAATCGCGAAAAACTCCGATGATCAAAGTGACCGATGTCAAAGTTACCGATTGTGAGCGTACAGTGTTGTTCATTGAACAATCTTGAATGTGAACGACGGTCGTGCGAAAATTGTACCGATTTATGTTAGCTAAAACATCGGTTGCCTTGATTCGGTTGATTACGTCGATCACTTACAACTTTCGTCCTATGTAACCAAACGATTGTGAAGGTTGAAAGTTAAAACTTACGTTGATACATTATGAGGTAGCCTTTTGTTTTTTGAAGGATCTCGAGCTTTTGGCTATTTGAAACAGTTTTTGTTTTTTGATATTCGCTGACCCATTTAACATAAGAGGGTTCTTGCATATTCAGGTAAGAAAGGACGTGATTTGATGGTAGATTACGGAAAGCATCCCAAAAATGAGAAGAGTTATCGGCAGCGGTTTTCATCCAAATTTTTTTGAAAAAATCATCACTTTCAGGTGAACCAAGGGCATCAAATTCATTTTCAGAAACATTTTTATCATATGAACTTAAACCAAGTGCGCAACCCCATATCCTTTGTCGCAACGATTTGCAGAATTTGGTACCTGAAACGAAAATAATATTAACGAGACCTTATTATATACCCAGTAAAACAACATACTTTTTATATGAATGCAAACTTCTGAATCTCGGCTTCCCAGTAGCGATCGATCATTGATATTAGCGGACCCTATAAGACACTGCTCATCATCTGCTAGCAATAATTTTGAATGAATATAAATAGCTTCATGCTCAACCCTGTTTGATTTCGCTTCCCACTTATGAAAAGCACCAATGGTTAAATAATTATTAATTTCAATTGATTTCGAACTCATGTTCGAAGAGTTCTTAAATTCCGATTGCCTCAGCGTCGTTTGAGCTTTTTTGAATTTAAACTCGAGTCGGTTGCCAGACAAGAGATGTTACACCTAACCAAATCTAACTTTTCAAAATTCGATTGTTTAATCCTGCCTTGTTTAAGATTCCAGTCGTCCAAATATGCTTGAATTGAGTTTTTGCCTCGATAAATTGAATGCATTTGAAGATGAAAAAATAGCTCTTGCTCAGCAGAAGTTCTCTCTTCTAGTTTTCCACTAAAGCCTGATTTTTCAGGTAATACAATATAGACTTTGTATGATTCTTCTCTCATATGGGCCAGAATGATTCTCTCGGCAATATATTTTGAAACTTCATTCTGAATTGTATTTTGTTGCAGGCTTGAAGTGGATACGAAAAACTGGTTTTCAATGTAAATAAATCTTTTTGATTCGTTTATAATTTTTCTATAGGCTTTTTTGCAATCATCAAACTATCTAGGGATTTTTAACTGTTCCCAAAGACGAGAGAGGGTACGACATTTAAAAGTGATATTGTTGGACATCGGCGATGAGAGCGATAGCTGGACAAACAATAAAACATTATTCGGGACATAAGTGAAATCGAACGGAGAAATCGAGTAAAATATGAAAGGGGATCGTCCATGTCTGAGGAGTTAAATATAAGGCCGAACTGGACTCCGAAGTGCTCGGATAATCAATGACTGTTTCCTAGTAATATTGAATTTTCTGCTTCAACATCGATTTTAAATCCGGCAGACCAAGGCGATGAGGACCGAACAACTTGTGTATCAGCTTCGAAAATTTCTGATTCATTTAAATCTCTAGTTTGATCGGGGCTCTGGTCGTCCTTCCTTGGCATTGTTAGATACATTCCCGCGTCCGCCTTGGGCATAATATAAGGAAAATCCGAATCAGTTTTATGTTTCTTGAGCTGTCGCTTTGTATAATTCCATCGCTCAATGAAATGTCGTCCAGTATCTCGGGCAGCTTCACCCCACAGCTGGACAGCAATATCTTGCCATGGACAACGGACGACCTTTGACCGATCTTTCATTGCATCACTTTCAACATTAAAATCACGCCATTCTAAATCCCAAATGTGATGATTACCAAAATCCTTTCCCTTCCAAATTGGATTTTCTGGGTCGTCATCAATAAGAGGGAATCGTCCATGAACATCAAACCGATCAGGAGCAATATCAATCCCACCAATAAACGCCTGTGATTGGTCAATGACAACAATTTTCTCATGATGAGCCCATTCGAGACCGGTCCCATCTTTAGCACCAATTTCGCTATGTGCCCTTAGATCTGGATGATACAGACAATGAACGCTGTCCACTTTTTCGTCTTTTGCTCTCTTTCGGAATGTTTTAATTCCTTTATCAGAGTTATACAATTAGACTCGTAAGTTTAGACATTTTCAGAAAATAATAATAAATAACCCTTCCCTGCGTAGTTTCCTATCGAGAGCATTTTCTCCATATTTCCATAGACTAAGATGAATATTTTAACATTATTTTTAGCTTTTTCAATTAACAAATCTTCAATCGATTGGCCATTTCTGAGCAAATCAATTTCATTTCTAAACCACCAGCCACAAATATAAACCTCTTGAGTTGCTTGACGGATAGCCTCAGCCAATCGGTAATAGTAAGCTTGTCCACAAAGAAGCCATCTGGTTTGGGTTGATTTTCGTAAAGGAGCGAAAGACATTATTGCATCGGGTTGAAGAAATTTTTCTTTAAGGATTTTTGAAGAGAGTTTGAACTGAGCTTCCCAACTTTCGATTTCTTCCCTTGACCCCTTCAATATTAACTCACTTAAAATTCAAATATAAGCACACTTATTTATTAATTTATGGAATATATTGATTCCAAATTTACAAGTTTTGGGATACTGTAACTGCTTAAATGGTCATGATCACATGAGTAAGGGATACACGTGACTTTTTCAAGGTTTAGCTTAACCTTAAGCCAATAACCCTGGTCCATTTTACCTCGAATTATTTATAATTTTGACTCGTGAATCATCGGAAACATCAAACTTTGTATTTCTATCGAAAAGTAGAACTTGACGAATTTCTTTGTTATCGCGACAAATTGCGATAAATGACTCCCGCAATATTATCCATCGTGAATGCCACATCTTAATGATTCCTCCCCATTGGCATCTCAATGCCCTACTGCAAGATTTGTCCAATCCAGTGCCACCGGATTGCTTGTCCAAGGCGCCCTCAAAGCCCATCAGCCCAAGTTCACGGATAAAAGTGTACTTTGACAGACCAAATAGTTCTTTGAATTCATCAAGACTTCGAAACGTTTTCTTTTGTTCGCAGTTGAAGATTTTTTCTAGATACGTCTCGATTTTTCTTGCGCGGTCCGGTAGATCTAGTTCTTTAACATGCGAATCATAAGGTCGTTTGGGAAATCGAACTTTTTGTGACGAAGATGTGCTATTCATTCTAGAACGTGACCGCCACATTCGGGCTCTCCGGATTGTCCGCCCTATTCGATTGGCGAATTGAAAGTTTCTTCCCGTCCGTCTCCACGCACCCTCCGGTTCATCTTTTTGGTCATCCTTTTTCTTTTCATCGGTAATCGAAACAGAACGATACATTTGAATATGATTTTCAGGAGTCAGATGCGCCTTGTCTGTTAAATCGTCTTGTTGTCCAGGTACGCACTGACTACGATCGTGGGGATTAAGTGCTGCCGGATCAATTGTTAGGGATCTTTGAACGGGTGCTTGAGCACGGGCTCGTTCTGGTTTATCCAAACTGATTGATTGGCGATATTTTGCTCCCTCCTCTTTCTCCTTCTTTTTGTCTTCGTTGTGCTGCTTCCACCTTGCTCGAAACTGGGTTGCGATCTTTCCATGAAGCACAAACAACTTTCCCCATCTGCATTCGATCTCACGTTCGATTTGACCTTTTCATAAGATTCCGACAATTTCGATTTGAAAAGATTAATAAGACTTCAAGAGCCTTCAGATTGAATGTGACAGTGAAATAAAAATTGACCAGCTGTCAAAATGACATATATAGGAAATCAAATTCATCAAACCATGATCACTCGCGGACAATCTAAATTAAATATTGAGACTCAATCCGATAGTTAACAGTTTCGCTGTTTTGTCAATAAACTGACATAGGGCTCTAAATCGCCAATAGCAGCCACTAGATGGCGGAATTCATCAAAAATGCCCCGAAAGGCCCCACAAAGGGGGCCAAGGGTCCCCCTCAAATTAAAAATGCGAACTTTTGTTCATTTCCGTTTCCGGATGAATTGACCGGAAGTGACTGAAAATGACCATACTTTAAAGGCATAATTTAAGGCTCGGTCACACAAATTGAGTCATGCGGCATGACTTATGCGGCTTGAGCATATTTTGAGCTACATGAATCGACAATCTTTCCTTGATGCTTTAGCTTAATTTGATAAACATATTTATTCTTGGTGAGTTGATCTTGAATCGATTGTTTATCTGGAAGAAATATTTTAACTTGAAATTGCATTCGACCAGCTGAAAGTGGATCTTTGACATGTGATCCAAATCCATGTTGAATTAGAAGCTGTACTGTCCGCTGTTTTCCTGGGTACACACACGGATACGGATTCCACTAAAAATTAAATTACGGTATTTATTATAAATCGTTTAATAATTGATTACTAAACTAATAGATGATAGTTGGTCATAAACCCTAGTAACTTTCGATCGAGATAGTAGGGTATCCAAATTAAAGCACGGCTGGGAATGAGTTTACGTTAAAAATTTTTACTTCAACTCGGATCCAAATACGGGGCTGACTAAACTTTGTGACAAAAAGGAGGTAATCACGTGATGTCATATGCATTAAATTTAAATTTGACCAATCACAGCGTCTCACTGATTATGGATAACTGACTATTCATAAATGATCACTGATAACTGCGTTTCTGAAATCTTGAAGACTGATTTTTTGTAAATATTTTGCATTTTTCAAAGTTTCGCAGTCGAAAATATGTGAAAATATGTCGCAGAGGAAAAAAGTGAAAATAAAGGGAAATTAAATGGTTCGAATGCTGTCACAAATTTAAATTTTCGAACTAAGAAAAGTGTCACAAATTTGAAAAAAATCATGTGATCAATATTTCGGAGTAAATGAGGTTCGGACACTCGGGTTTGAACATTTTTTATCATTTTAACCTTTTTTCACATACACGGTGTATGTGACCGAGTCTGTAATTCGGTAACTCAACCAAAACCAATCTCTTACCGGTATAGACGATTCCTCTCCTTCCAACTCAGTATTAACATGATGTTCAGTAACACTTTCAACAATCATACTTTTTATACTTTGCATAGTTTGCATCAAGGTATTACTGCCTTGTAGCCATGTGCTACTGCTCGCCATTTTAGTAAAACTTTATATTTTTAACGGGTAAAATATCATTAAAACAAATGTTCTGTTCACTAAATAACAATTCAGAGCCCTTTGCTCCCAATCTAGAAAGTCAAATATCTCAATTAGTCTATGTGTCTATGTATTCTATAAATGCTATTTATAAAGTTAATGTACATTTAGATGTAACATGTTATATAATTTATATTATGCTTAGAATTTATGATGAATATTGCATTGAATCCAGTATCGAACGGTATAAATCCGGTTTTGTATTATTCATTTATCTTACAATGTGGACCATACAGTATGGCCAATATAATCTGCCGCCAAAAGAACTGTATTTCATATACGTCTCTTTAAACTATGCAATATAAATAATATGATATTATATTGCTTATCCAGTTTGCGAGGCATATTTTTGGATACCCTTGATAGCAATTTATAAAATTCATTTCTGTATATGCTAGTCAGCATTAATTATTATAGACATTAATTTACAGGGATATCATTTTTCATCTAGCCTTTGATATATCATATATGCTGATTGATGTGGACAGGGACATGTCCATAAATTGTCATACTTTTTTACAATATCATTGATACTTAACAGTCAGAATACGATCGCAAACGGATGAGGGAAAATTGTTTTAACATTACATGTCAAATTTTTGCCTGTTGGTTAAAAGTAACCACTTCGTATTGGGACTGTTAACATCTGAAATCAACCGCGTTACATTAGTATATCATTTCTACGCGATTGGTGGCCGTATTCTGTCAATGCGGACTTGAATTTTGTGTCGAACGTATATCCTTAGGTGAACCTACCACTGGCATAATCTCATCTGCCTCATCTGCCTCGTCCGGTTTCGAAATATGGTACTCGTCGTCGTCATCATCTCCGTCTTCATCGCCCTTAAGTTACAGTTAACATCATTTAAGTTGCATTAGGTTTAATTGTATATGGTTCAGAAATTGATGACACATTATTGGCAGATAATCGGGAATGAGTCGGTTTGCCGGATAAACTGGTGATTCGGTTATTACGGTATATTCTAATGTACATTCCACACAGATATTTAACCAGCTCAAAGTCTACTTAGCAAGTTAAAGTACACGCCGCTTTCGGCTCGTTACAGTTAGAACCAGACTTTAAATATACAGTAAGGTGTACTATTTGAGTCGACTAGTCTTATGAATAATTAATTTGAAGCCAGAGCTAAGCTTAAAAGACCGGTTGGGAACCCGATATTGAAGCCGATTGTCAATATATGATATAAATATTAGTAAAAAAATATATTTCATAGGCTATAAAGTCTAGTGACGGCCAAACAAAAGACAGATTTTGTACTTTTCACTCATCTACAGAAAATAGTAACTTAACAGTCACGATACGGACGTGGAAATTGTAAAAACATTACATGTAAAATTTTTCCCTTTAGGCGCTCCAGAGCCTAACCGTATCGTGACTGTTAAGTGTCTAAATTGTCCTAAACGTTTTGATGTCTATGAAATGTTTATTTTAATAATTCGTTATTTAACTTTATTAGTCATTAAAACAATGAAAAATAGAGTTAGATCCGCTTATATTTAGGGTGTGTGACATACCTCGAAATTAGGGTTCCGTATTGCAATAAAGGTGGTTTCTCTCATAGTTTCTCCCTCTAAAATGATATTAAATCATTTAAAATTATATTTGCTCTCTTCCATAACAATGAAATCATTTTGTCAAGTATTTTTGAACATTATTCACCTTAGCTGAACATAATTATGACTATCACGTGACGTGAAATGGTTCCAAAATGATACGCGTACTCTTTACTGTGTGTACTTTGTGTGAATCGTCAATCAGAAAGGAGGAGGAAAAATATCAGTGCAGAATTGCCTCATAGAAAATCCCAAAGGATTCAATCGGCGCCACCAATTCTTAATCCCTTCGGACGTACCTTAAGTCATCATAGGGAAACCTATACTCAAAAACGGAATAAAACATCATTAGTAAAATTGTTTTGAATCGAATAATAGGTACTTTAATTGGAATAAAGCTCGACATATTATTTTGTATGGTTTTCCCAAGAAAAATATTCAAAGCTGGAAAAGCAAAAGAAGTGTAGGTGATTCATCAGAGACCTAAAGGATACAACCTTTCCAGATTATAAATACCTCGTAAGTGAGCACATTTTCGACACTTTTCACCGTCAAAAATTTCATTTTTATAAACTATTTGACAAAGCAAATTTGTAAGATTTCACAGCTTCATATTTGGTTGCTTCGAGTTTGGTTTCTCTTATTTGTAGAAACCTTATTTCTGCTGTTAATCCTTTTTCAACTCACATTAACCTAACGAGAAAAGTTTAAACTCAAACAATTCCTCACTTGCACCACGCAATTACTAGATTGCGCATAATTAACTAATTATGTCATTGATTAATTAAAAAACTTCATTATTAGTTTACTTACAGTTCGCATCTTAATTAGACTGATCTTTAGCCCTTAAATTTTTCACCAGGGCTTTGAATTTTTTACAAAATAGGCTCAAAGGTTGACCGACTAAAAGGAGTAAAATCTAAAATCTCTCTATGAACATAAACGAAAAGAGCTCTTCTGGCATGTGTATAATACAAAATGTCGACTTTCGAGATTCAGGTTTGTCTAAGATTATAAACTGAAACCAAATCGTAATTAAATACACTTTAGTTTATGGTCCTTGACCTAACTAAATACCTAACTAAATCAGTATTTAGAAATTCCGTTCAGAAATTCCCGTGCAAGTATGGATGGATCCTGACGGAATACATCCCAGGACCGGTCAGACCTCGAACAGACCAACTCAAGAATTATTACCGAAATATTATATTAAGTCAGGTACTGACCACTGGTATTAACCGCAATTAAATTACGTTGAGCATTGATTTTTAAAGAAATGACAGCCGGATAATCTTGCCCCGGAATCATATTTTTATGATTGGCAACATTTGCAAGTGATAAAACTTGAACCATATCTGATATTTCATGTAAAAGGCTATTTAAACAAACTTATGTAGATTTTCATGAAAAGGTCACCGAAATCAAGATCGATCAAGTTCAAAGCTTTAAATGATGATTATGGTGGGCTATACTGTCGAAATGCTCTCACATAAACCTCGGTATGCCGTGGTGATAGTAAAAAAATTGACTCGATATAACTTATATGATATAACTTATATGATATAAGTTATATCATAAAAGGGTTGGGGAACACAAAAGTTCATTTAGGACAAAAAAGTCAATCAGCTCATGATTTTATATGGGGTCATCAAAGGCTCAAAAATTAATAATGATTTCAGAGACACAAGTCACTACAAATATTATTGTCACAGACAACATGAGATACCAAATACTAATAAATAAGTAAAACTCAAAATAATTTCATTTCAAGGTCACGCCCTGACCGTCACGGCCAAGCTCTTGTACCTTGTGATGTCAAGAAAGCTTTCAAAGGATAAATTCCAATGTGGCCACCTATGCTGCATAGGCTATGCATTAAATATGAGATGTATTTCACGTGAACATCAACCTACCGAAAATAACCTTTTTTACTAATGATTAAATACCGATATCTGTTGATTTCATTAAATATTGATTAAAAAGCCGGTTTATTTCAATTCCTCACCGTTATTGGAGCGTATTCGTCATCGGCACCGATGAATCTTCTTTCGAAAAGCGAAATATTTTCTTCCTTATCGATCATTTTTGTTTAATTCTTACTTCTGGGTGACATGTTCCTCTTAGTATTCATTTAGATCTTTTGGTTTTAGCTTTTCATTTCAGTATAATCAATTTTTAATTATTTTCTCTGAACAAAAAAAATCTTTTTCGATAATTTTGAGCATTCAAAAAAACTCTGGCTCTCTTTCAGGCAGTGCTCAAAACTCTGTATCAATGAATCTTTACCAAATGACTCATTGATATTTAGCTCAAGGCCAGTTTAAGAGTCGGAGAGTGTTTATTCGAGTAGAAATGTGGATTTAGCTGCTTTTAAAGGGCCATCCTATGTCGGTTCGAAAGGAGATTTCTTCATGTTACATCTGTCAAAATAGATGAAATAAGTTTGTCCGAAGAAAAAATAAGTTCAGTAGTGCGCTAGAATTTAATCATTTGAGACTTGAGGCGTTCATACCGTATGAATCTTACGGTGTCTTAACATTTTGAAGATACAAATGATATCTGTTTCACATTTCAAGATTTTGACGAATCATTTAATCCTCAAAAAAACCTAAAAAGCCTTATTTCGATTTAAAATGCAGACGACTATAGTTTCACTGTCGAAAAAGATCGGAACTCATAGAAGATTGAATTGGGTTGAATTGCAATAAAAAATTTATAATGCCTCTAGTTTGCCACTGCCTCTAGTATGCCCACATTTGCGATAACTAAGGTAACTTTTTTTTTAAGTGGTACATTTTTAAAATTCGTTTTTTGAACTTCTGACACGACAGATTTCCAAACTAATAGGTGGAAAAGAAAGCCTATAAAATTGCTCAATGCACTACGTTGCCCTTTTTTGGAATTTCACTCTCTAGCGCCGTTGGTGGCCATTTTTTCATCATCGGCTCATTTTGGGTACTGCTTTACACAGTTGACATTTTTGTTCTACCGATTGTCGAACCTCGGCGCTTCGCCTTTCCGATCAACTTTAGATTTAGAACCAATACTTTTCAATACAATTTCCAGTAATTTTACCACACCAACACTGGAATGTCGCTACACAAATACTTCACAGCAGAGATCAGCGGGAACCCATGTCGTGTAACCACCCGTTCCCGTTTTTTCAAAATCTGATTCGAGTTCCCGATCTCTGACTTGTACAAATGCTTTAAACTTCATCGGGGAACCAAGAAACCGGGAAGGCGCCCAGGGATCCCTGCTGTGAAGTATTTGTGTAATGACATTCCAGTGTTGGTGTGGTAAAATTACTGGAAATTGTATTGAAAAGTATTGCTTCTAGATCTAAAGTTGATCGGAACAGCGAAGCTCCGAGGTTCGACAATCGGTCGAACAAAAATGTCAACTGTGTAAAGCAGTACCCAAAATGAGCCGATGATGAAAAAATGGCCACCAACGGCGCTAGAGAGTGAAATTCCAAAAAAGAGCAACATAGTGCATTGAGCAATTTTATAGGCTTTCTTTTCCACCTATTAGTTTGAAAATCTGTCGTGTCAGAAGTTCAGAAAACGAATTTCAAAAATGTACCACTTAAAAAAAAGTTACCTAAGTCCGCCACGCCACTAGTTTACCTCGATTTTTCCAGTTTGCCATGCCTCTAGTTTGCCACGCCTCTAGTTTACCACGCTTCTAGTTTGCCACGCCTCTAGTTTGCCTCATTTAAAAAAAAACATATGGCTCTAGTTTGCCACGGGCCTCTAGTTTGCCACGGGCCTCTAGTTTGCCACGGGCATATGTGCTTCTAGTTTGCCACGCCCTCAGTTTGCCACGGGCCTCAAGACTGAGTTTGCCACGCCTCTAGCTTGCCACGGACACGCATACCCCTGCCTCCCCTAAGTTCGCTATGGCCATCCAACTATGGCTGGTTGTTGACATTTTCAGTAATAAATGCAAATCTTATCGAAATATTTCCAGCGAAATATTACCATTATCGGGATCACTATTATTGAATGCCATTTTGTACCGACATTGCTTTGCTATACAGCGTCATAGACTCACTGCATTTGAACGCTGAATTTTACTTCTAATAAAGAAGTTAAGTTTTCAAACTCAGACTTAGAGATTTAGTTTAAGAATTAATTCGGAAACCCTTCTCGGTTCTTGTTTGATTAATACATCGCTCCATACTGATTGGTTAGACGTTTCATTATACTTTGTAGTGTTTCCGGGCCAACACTTCTTGGCAGATTATTCCATCCCTTTATATTCCGTGATAATGACTTAAAGTGATTTTAGTTGAGTCCGAACTGAACGTAAAAATGCAAAAATGTATGCAGCATTGGAGATTGTAGTGATAGAAATTGTGTTTGAGGAATTCTAACAGTTCTAACCCTAATGATACTAGTCTTGCAAAACTGATTGGAGCAGACTTCATGACCTTTCAAGTATGAAAGCTTCTAAACTGAAGAAGTTCTAATTGTTCGCCCTACCTACCGTTAAATAATCAATGGTGATAAAATCTTCATTATTGACGGACCTGGAACTTCAAGGATGGAACAAAAAAACGGTCATACAAAGAAATTGAACCTTGATGAAAACACTTCTATAACATCAAACATCCAAAACTAGATGGGTACCTACAAGATTCTGAATTACTCCTTGGCGATATAAGTTATTGTATACAGTATAAGCCAGAAAGATTCATCTTAAAATAGTTTGTCGTTTATTTATTTTATATTAAGAAATATACATGGCCTCCATTTCGTTTTCGAATTCGTTATCCCAAACTAAAAATTTCATTTAAATTTTGCCGTATTTTACACTCTAATGTGTTATCTCCTTTACTTACGTTCGTTTTCCGATACAGATCGCTTGTATTTATGTCTTCGACTTCGTTTCAGTTCTTCAGAATCATAATATATTAAATATTCATTTTCTTCTTCGTCATCACTCTCAAAATATAAACCATCAGCACTTCCCTCGTCCTCATCACCGCCACCAGCAGCTCCGCCGTTAATACCAGACTGGATAAATGGATCAATGCTGGGTTCTATAACATCTGGGTAGTTAATGGTTGTCCTGACATAGTCAGCATCAATTTCACGATCAATAATTTTTTCAGTGACTGGATCTGCATATGAATTTTCTGGTTTGATGGTCACGAGGTCTGGAACTTCAGTATCGTAGTTAGTTCGTTCAGCATAGTCATTTTCTGGGATGACATATTCTTCCTCTATTTTTTCAACGCTGTATTCATCTCCGACTTCTTCATCGCCATAATCTGATCGTTCAGAATCAACTTCATATTCGGAACCAGGTGCTTCGCCAGCATTGACATCACTATTGTTATCAATGGGATATGAAGTGTCAGAAGTATCACTTTCTCCCCACGTTTCTTCATCGTAGTCATCACGTGA
The DNA here is from genome assembly GCA_004367895.1 of Oikopleura longicauda. Taxonomy (NCBI): domain Eukaryota; kingdom Metazoa; phylum Chordata; class Appendicularia; order Copelata; family Oikopleuridae; genus Oikopleura; species Oikopleura longicauda. Next base: position 20,455 of record SCLD01164176.1, read on the forward strand.
ATCTATCGATGACGAATCTTCAGGTTCATAAGCTTCAAAACTTTCTTCAAAATCTTCTTCAAAATCAATTTCTGGTTCGACCACAGCTTCTTCAGTGGTAGCAATATATTCTTCGGTGGTCGTTGTGGTAGTAGAAGTCGTCGTAGTCGTAGCTGCTTTTGTTGTCGCTCTAGTTGTCGGTCTTGTTGTAACCAATTTGGTTGGTACAGTATGTTTAACATCAAAATCAGCTGCAATCAAATCTTTTTACGTTTAACAAAATATCCAAAAAAGTGAATTTCAATTTCTTAAGGGTGTCCCGCCCGATATTCGACCTAACTTTGAAAACCTAGGATTTTTGAACAAATAATGCTAGACCCGATCTGATTTCTTTGTTGAATCACTTGACGCAGAAAATATATGATGATTCAGTATCAGCTGACTCCGCGCCCACTTGTGGCAGTAAAGAGCTG
>SCLD01164286.1:0-20897 GCA_004367895.1 Oikopleura longicauda
TCACATTCTGTAAAACTCTAAAATAATAAAATTCTAGTTTCGATCTACGCGTGTGCTTATTTGTTTCATATTTCTCCATTCTTATAATTCGCGAGAAAAAAATGCTAAATAAATATTTTCTGTTATATTTCTTATTTATTCTCGCAGTTTAAATCTATTACTTAAATAGTAATGATTATCGTCGACTTCGACGCGACCTTTTCCACTATCCACTGGAAAAAACTTTGTTTTTGAAAAAATTTTTACTGGACATGCGGTAAAATTTTAGTACAAAATCTTTTAAGGCAATCAGGTCAGCCTTTGCATTCTAAAAATACACCTCTGGACATGCGGAAGTGTTAACAAATTTTCTAATAAATTCTTGCGAAGGAGCAAAAATTTTTAGTTAAAAATCTTTAGAATGATGAGTCACTATGACTCAATCACTAGTAACTCGGGTCTAGTTGACCAGAATATTTTCCCTTACAGTATGTTACTAGTCTGTCATCAATTTTATTGAATTTTCAACCACAGGATGACAAAGGATGAAATTTTGGCGCAAAATGCAAAATTCCTAGAATTCAAACTTTCTAGAAGGCAAAATTTCAACCCAAAAAATTCCAAATTCTTACTCAGTTCGATAAAAGGAGCAAATCGGTAAGAATAAAATTTTTGAAAAAAGCCTTTTAAATTAAAAAATTTTTTATTTTAAAATAAAATTTTTTAAATAAAAAATCTTTAGTTTCACAGCTAGTACAGTCAGACTTCCGCGCTAGCTGGATCCACCTGAGGACCTGGAGATTTTCTGGTTATTTCTAACCCGAACCTATATTAGAAAATTTTCGGATTAATTTAATCAGAAAAAATTGAATTTTTTCAAAAACAAAGTTTTCTCAAAATTGTTCATGAATAAATTAACATGCTTATAAGAGCCTGTACATGACATAATGACATTATTTTAATAAATAAAATTCAGAGCCAGATTAAAATCATCATTTAAACATGAAAATTTTAGACCCAAAAAACATGAAGTTCGATCAATCGGAGCTCAGAGAGGCAGCCGAACGTAAAGTTCTCACCTACCTTGCCGCCTTAAGTTACGATCAAAGGCCTTGGCAATGGGCACGAGAGAGAGGCCTTCAATTCTTGCCGATTCCGGCACTAACTTACGATAAGGAAGATCCGGCTAAATCGTCGACAGTCATATTGGTCGACTTTAATAATGACGATCCGTCAATGTTAAACGGAAATTTCCTTACACCAAATCATGGTAAATTAAAATTGTTAATCAAAATTTAAAAATTTTTAAATATCCTTTAAGATAAAGATTGGAGAGCTACGTTTAATCTTATTTACGATTTCACCAATATGGTGACCGTAAGTTTGAAAATCCAAATCGGCATTGGTCCAATGCAAAACTTCATCCAAGTAGCTTTATTAGTTTCCAGAGAAGCGAAACTAAAAGAAGTCTGTAAGCAACTAACAGCGCTTTTGAAATTACCAAAAGATGTCGAAGTTCGGGAGGATTATTCCTCCATAATCTTTAGTATCGAAGATAACCGTAAACGAGAGGACACTAGGTTAGTAATTATGCCCATAGTCAAATATAAACTAAATTAAAAATTAGGGGTGTCAAGGCCAAAAACCTGATTTTTCACGTTCAAGATCACTCGTCAGAAGATCAAGTTCAAGCTCAGGTCACTGAAACTGGCCGTAAAGTTGGCATGACAATGGCTTCAGTAGAAAAAACTGAAGAAATGTGCAATCAAATCAACCTCACCAAGCTGAACTTGATAGCAAGCACCACAGAACTGGAAAACTATGAGGCGGTAGATGATAAAAATTATCCAGGAAATGATAATTTCTTTGAATGGTTAATAAAAACCCAAAATCAAGCGCTTGGGTTGGGAAAACCAGTTCTGGCGGATTTTCACCGCCCGATCAAATTGGAAATGTTATTATTACCCAATGATATCATGTGAGTAACGACATTTTGCCTTTTGTTAAAATCATTAAAAATGATCCTCAAAACTAAAATATTATTTAGTCATGACACGGCAAATGTGAAAATTGAAACTGGAAATGATGCTAATGACGTGTTCGACTTCCAAGTCTCAACAACATGCTTGGAACCATGTCCAACCGATCTTAGATTCGGAACGAGCTTATCCGTTCAGAAAAATTTTGTTCGAGACTTCCTTGGTCTAGAATTAGAAGGCTTCAAAGTGTGTGAGAGCCTAAATTTCAAATGGGAAAGTAGTTCCGTTCATGCTGAAAATTTCCTATGGAATGTCATTGCATATAGGGTAAGGAATTCCGTACTACAAAATTTCCAATGACATTAAAAATAGTTCAAAATTAAAACTTTTAATTAAGGAACTAAAGTCAGCAGGACATCATCTGGCAGTCTTCAAACCGTCGCAAGTAGCTTGGGCAAGATTCGCTTCCGAAGTGGCAAAACAAAAAGTTTTTGACCAATTTATTGAACTTGGCGCGATTCAAGCCCTGTGGCAGTTTACCAACACCCTGGGAGTGGTCGTCACAACCAAATCCACTAGGGAAGCCAAGGAAAACGCAGTTGTTACATTGATTTACATTAATGTGACAAGAATGGTTCTGGCCCAAATGTTGGGCCCTAATAAAGACGCAATCCTGACTCCTGAATTTCTGAAAAAACTGGCTACAGTTAATACAGATAAAGAAATGGAAGATTTCGTAAAAAACGAATTTGTTCCACTGATCAAATTTCCAAGCAACATACCCAATGTTAATATGGATTGGCTCAAACTGGCTAAGTCACATGAACCAATGGAGCAAATCTGCAAATATCTATTGAAAAATGTAAGAATCGTTTCTTATTATAAACTATCTAAAAAAATTCTTTTTCGGAAAATTAAAATATTCAGAATTATGTTGCTCAATTTGAGGAAATTGTTAACATGGAAGCCAAAATAGAAGAATCTCTTCAATCTGCTGAAGCGAACCTAGGCATCCATAAATTAATTATGTCAGCCCTACTGTCAATTACAGTCAACCCCAAATCATGCATAACAACGTACCCGTTCTTGGCTGCACTGGGACATGTCTCAGAGAAACTTAAAGATCTTTACAGTTGGGACGAGACTTTATTCGAAAAAGTCAAACAGGCATGTAAGGCAAAAAATGAAAGGATAAACGAAGCTGGTTTATTCCAATATTTCTTCGACACCCTAGGAAACACGTTGGTGACTAGAAATGATGATCCAAATAATGCCTCAAATGTAGCCAAATACTTGGGACGTTATTATAGACTGTTCCTAGTCGAATTATCTGGTGCGAAATTGCACCCGAAATTTTATGAGGGCCAAGTCACCAAAGAAGAACTTAAACTGGTGAAAAAATTCTTCAACAAAGCTGATTCGGACATGGCCATCATCAATAGCGACCTAGCGGATCTTCACATCACGTCACTAGGTTTAAATCCGAATTCTAAGCTTAACCCAGTTGCAATGTCGCAACCAGCTTCCATTCTTTCATCACTGGAATCGGTCAAAAGGATCGAAGAACTGATAGCCATGGACGAACACATCCAGGAAGCTAAGAAGCAAGATCTGAAAGTGGCCGACAAATCGTCATCAGAAAATTTACAAGGTCTGGAAGATAACTTCCCGAATTCGATCCCAACTCTATTGTATAGAATCAATACAGGCGCTTGTCTTTTCTTTGATTTTGAAAAGAACGAGTTATGTAAAGAAGCGGCAATAGATGACACTTCCAGGTGCATTAAACACCAAGATAATGCGAACACAAAATTCATGCAGATTTTGGCCAAAATGTCGAATTCCAAATCAAATTCGGGCTTTCATTTAGCCAATACAGTTTTCAGGTCTTTTTCAAGACCTGATGAATGCCTTAATCAAGAAGTGTACGAGTATGCACCTTGCCTAGAAGGTTCACTTCCAGCCTTCAAGGACAGTGTGTCAAAACTGGGAAAAATTTTGTTGGCAGGTTGGGAATCCTATCAAGCCAATATGGGTTCAGAACATGTCCCTTTCTCGGACAAATTTTTCAGAAAAAGATTTCCAAATGTCCATCAAATTTCAACCCAGCAATGGAAACACACGTACTTGGCAACCAGAGTAAGTTCTGGATTTATTATCCCGATTCTAAATAATCAAGTCAAGGTTTCTGTGGTGTAAGGGGCTAGTTCTTATAACTCGATACAAAAGGTCCTGGGTTCGATCCTTGAGCAATACAACCATTTGTAAAACTCAAAAATTCGAATAATAAGAACTCGAACCGAAACTCATTAACCTTTTTTCAAATAATTTAAGAACAAAAATTAATTGAAAAATAATTAGGACTTTCATTTCAAATTAAAAACTTTTCTGGTTCATAGAACCCGACCTTAAAAAATTAATTTTAGGAACAATTGAAAGCATTAAGATGTGACACTCATGTACACTGGAAAAGTCATCTTCCAGAAATGCTTATACATTTGGGAGCGTATCAAGGACATATGGACCCTAACAAAACCTTACCACCGGTGTTTGATGACCCTAAATTCAACATACACCCGTCAAAGTATGTCGAAGATATCTTTAACATCACCAACAGATCGATCCCAACAGCACCGGCGCTGGTGTTAAAAACTGATCTCGATGGCACCAAAACACCATCTAACCAAAATGTTCCTCGACCTAATGAAAGGACATTAAGAGACGTGCCGAAATACATTGGAAAGGATAAAGATCTTGAGCATTTGCTCACGAAAAATGTCGTATCACCAGATGCGGCCCCCACAATGGGCGAATTTTTCAATCAAACAGCCCCATTATTTATGGATGTCGATCCAAAAATTGTAAACAAGTATAAGGCCTGTGTCTACATAGCAATGGCGCCATCATCGAATGATGTAATTCTTCGTCATAAAAAACTTAGAAATACAAAATTCGATTTCAACAACGACCCAGCCTGGCAATATCAAGACAATACGGAATTCGAATTAGTCCAAATTGTCAAGTCAGGGGCTACCCAAACGCCAGTCGAATCCATAAATGAGCTCAATCTTAGAGACCAAGGTAATAAGATAATAACCATTAAAAAATAATTTTTTCCTAAGCATACTCAAAATTCGGTCTTAACTGTAAGACAAAACTTACCATTTCTTAATGATTAAAGTTTAGATAATGAACCAATTACGGATGAATTCCTTACGGAACAATTGGATTATTTAAATGGCAAAATTTCTCTGGATGGATTTGCATCCCGAAATACTCACCACCAAATGCAACGGCGGCAAAGAGAAGTTGTGGCATGCACGTCTGACCGTTCCAGAATTAATATGGTCAGAGATAAAATTACTACACTGGCTTCCCTAAATAAAATGGCTTTATTTATGATCAAAATAGCCAACAAATTCATGCAAGCCAGAGTAGCTGTAGTTTTCGTGTCATTCGGATCAGGAACCTTAAACTCAATCACAAGAAGAGATGGATGTTTGTTCAACCACATTCCACCAGCTATTTTCAATAGCGAAGTGGAAGCATACAAACCTTTTCGAAGAGTTTTCGGACTAGACAAGCTTAAATTGAAGGCAAAAAATCCTGCCTACAGAGATGCTCTGGCTGATAATTCAGCCCTAATCTTTATGACTTTCACCAAACAAAATGGAGAAGTCGCAGTGAAAAATCCTGCAAATCGTTACCAGGATGAGTTAAACAGATCAGGGTTTTCGAAGTTCGAATATGAAAGATATCAATGCTTCTCTGAACAAGTGGACATCAACACTAGTTGGGGCGACATTGTCGTGATCAGTGGTGATCAAGAACTTCCGGTTCAAAACTACTTAGTGGCACTGGAAGGGTCGGCACATATGATTTCACACTTCACCCACATCGGAAATCTGGTTCATCATAGCTTTGACAGACCGACGTTTGATAAGGTATATTAAAAATTAAAAGCTCTGGATGATTTCATCCCCATTCCTCATGTAAAAATAATATACTTAAAATTTCTTTAGGAAGGAAAAATCCGACGTTATCAAATTTACCCGGACGGTAAGCCACATCCTAGAAGAGATCAAATTATAGCCGCAAAAATCAACACGGCCAAAATGTTCATGCCTTTGAGAGGTGATGCCAAATTGGCAGTGGCCAGAATCGTAAATGATTTAGAAGTCAATAACGAACGGACCACACCTTTCAAATCAATGAGATACCCGTTAATCTCAGGGGCAAAAAGAAAGGCTCTCCTGGACAAAAGAGTGAAATGGTTTCAGGAAAAACTCGGCTTTGATATTAAAAAAGCAGAACTTTGGACAAGCTTTGAATTCAAAGCCTTCTTCTGCTCGGAGGATGATCTCATTGACCAGAATGATCCAGGTCAAATCATGGAATTTCTTCAACATGAAGGACTTGACGAAGAAACACTAAAGGAAATAAAATCGGATACTAAGAAATTCTTCGTCATGGCTGACGATGGTCTGATCCGAAAAACGCCGATGAAAACATATCCAAAACTCAGATATGCTACCACCACCAAACTGGACCTTTTACAAGGGTCTGAGTTACCAGAAAAATTGGATTTCTGGTCTCAGAATACCGGTAAATTTATTAATATTATCACCCAGGAATGATAATTATTTAAGATTAATAAGTTAGGGTTTATTTAAACCAGATTCATTTTAAATAAAAGTTTATAAAATTTTGAATAAATAAAAGAATTTTTTGAAACTCTTTATCCGAGTAATTATCGTCACAAGTTAACACTCAAAGGCCATTACACTGAGAAAGAAGAAGAAAAAGAAGATGCGGTTGAAAAAGCCACATTTATTTTTCCAGCTTCAAATTTTGGTTCTACATCAGAAACGGCGGCAATAGCGGATAAAAATTCCAAATGGGATTGGTTATCCAAAGAAATTGCGAACATTAAATTGGATGATGATAACGAAACAATTGTACCATCCGATGATGGCGCAGATTCGGACTCAACTGAGTCAGATCATAGTTCACAAGGAACAGTCGATGAATTTAACATCAACATAGACTGTTCCGAGTCGGCTCTAGATGACTCTTTAGCGACCAATGCGGATCTTACGGACAAAAGCTTAAAAACCAAGACGGAATTGACGTTAAAATCTAACAGATCCGTTATCACGTCAGCAACATCTTTGACAAGCACTGATTACGTACAAACTGGTTTACCAACTTTTGTTCCAAGTCAAGAATCGATTCATTCAACGGGTTTTCAACATAAAATCTTGAACCCAGATACGATTAAAAGACCAAAGAAAGCATTTAGAGGAAGAGCTTTCCCATCTTTTGGTAATCTGATCAAACCTCTACATGGTACAATCATCTTTCCCCTAAGTCCAAAACAGGAGAAGATGTACTTTAAAGTGGCCACCAACGCCCCCATCGATCACTATGATGGCGAACAAGATCAGATTTTCATGGACGACATTAAAAATCGCATGAAACCAATTCTGGAAAGTTTTTTCCCGATCGTCCAAAATGCCGAAAGATTCCTTTGCAGAAGAAGGAATGTTTATCGATACGACTGGGGCTTGAAATTTCCTTTCGCTTCAAACCGAATTGATGAATACAATGCGGCCAACCAAGAGGAATACCCGTTTATATATGTTGATGCAGATCAAGATCGCCATCTATACGATGGAAAACTTACAGTAAGTCGGGTTCAAATGAACCAGAATTAAAATCTTTTATAAAAATAAAAGACTAAAATTCTTTACTTCAGTTTGTACCATCCAAGTCTAATCCCATGACAGGTATAAGTAAAGTCACAGGTGGAACGGCAGCAGAAGCCGAAGAAACACAATCCTTCGATGAGTTAGACAACAGAAATTCCAACAAGGTCATAAAACATCTCATGGCCGAAGTGGACACTCCAAATGCCACTTCAAATTTCGATCTAAGATATCGAAAGTTTAACGATGTAGTAAATCTGTTTGTGGATCGGGGAAATCTTTTCCCAAAACCTAAAAATCTGCTATCCAAACTCCAGAAAACAAGATCTTTCGGATCATATGCAGAATTCGAAGACTGGATTTTGTTCAAACCAAATTCATCGGAAAACTTGCATTTTTTCCATCAAAAATGGTTGAAAGAAGATCCAGAAATAAGATCAAAATTTTCAATCTTAGACAAGGAAAGATTAGGATCCTGGATGTCCATTTTTCTGGATTTCGAAAGATTCACCATCGTCAGAAATCAGGTAAAATAGATAAAAACTTAGTAAAACCTTTTTTCGTCGTTATTTAACAAAGATATTAAAACTATGTTTAGGTCAAAGACATGCTCAAAAGTTCTGGTATCAAGACCATTGAATATCACCGTTCAATCGATATCAAAAACTGGCATAGTTTCCTGGCCACCCTGTTCGTACTCACCGACAACTCAATTGAAATCGCAATCCGGAATTAACTTGAATTGTTATCAAATTAGGGTTCAATTGAACCCGAACCTTTTACCCTGATCATGTTTATGTAAAAACCAAATAAAAGTTCATATTCACCCGTTTCGGGACCATAAAACATTTCATGATCAGAGTAAATCAAATATTTATTTTCTTGTAATAATAATCAATGCTTGTAAATAAACATTATTTTCACATATAATTGTCTTAATTGCAATAGTATTCAACTCGTAGTTATCCAAAAGTTTTGAATTGTGTTAGTAGACTTTTATGACGTCATTCTGTTTTCCATGTCAAGTAGACAAAAAATTTTTTCATCACTCAGCAAAGGCGTGATGATTAAAGTAAAATTTGGTCAAAAAGTCTGGGCACTAGACAGTGGTCACTTCCAAACCAATTAGGTTCGAGTTCTCTAAGAACTAGATTTTTTGGAGGCGGAACACGTGTTAAAAATTCTTGAGCTAGACGAAAAAATTTTATTCTAATGACACAGTCTAAAATTTTACCAGATTTTTATAAAATCCTTAAAATACCAGATAAAGAGATGGCACCAAAAAAGGACAAACTTGGTTCAAAAAACCCAGTTATGCCAACGGCGGAATTAATCAAGGCTCCTAAACCTCGAACTTTTTCCGCCGTGACCACAATGGGAAATAATTTTACCACCGCAGTCCGAAATGCTACGGAAAAAGAGGACAAGTTCGAAACTTTTGTTGATGGAGTTGAACACTCGGTCAAAGAATTTATTTCCATTGCTTTTGAAAAAGCAGAAATAAACGACCTCATCACCAATGACGAAAATTTCAAGCAGCTTCAGTTTTTTGACCCGTCGGCCATCTTTTCGTCGGACAAGAATAGCTTGAAAGCAGGTCAAGTTCTCTCAATTCTGACTGATATTCAGTCCAAACTTGTTGTCCAAAAAGCACCAATGACGGACAAGTTATTGGACAGATTGGAAAAGGTTAGGGATAGATTTATCCAGATTATATACTTAAAATTCGACCTAAAATTACTGTTGACTCATTTTTCACCTAGATTCTCGAGGCCATGGACACCAAGGCCACCCGTGAAGAGGTAAAACGCATTGGCAAACGTATGGAACCGGCTGTAAACTTTGTTTCAAACTACAAGGAATTGATCAAAAGGTAGATTTAAGTTCGCTATTAGAATAATAGATATTGTGTCGTTATAAAAATGTGTTTTAAGCCGATTAATCGAAAAAACCAACACACCTCCAACAGATGTGGCAAAATTGGGTTTTTTCCAATTTCTCAGATCCAGTCATGGATCAGATCTTTTGGACATGTTATGCCTTCCGGGACAACCATCTCAAGCTATTTGGAACGGATATCTTACTTGGTGGGGGGACGCCAAGCAGGAAATTGATGCAAAAATAAGCAAGGTTAAAATTCGGGAAAAATTTACTTTCCATAACTGGGTTTTTAAGGTTGGTGACTTTCCAGAATGGCACATGTTCGTTAAATGGCGGGCCAAATTGTTCATGCACACTTACTTAAATGTGCAAAACAAGTTGGTTACAAATGTGACCGGTCACGACTTGGAAACCATTATCTGGGATTTGGTAAACCTCAGAAACATTCTCGTAGAACTCAAACTGGTCAAATTGGAAGAATTAACTGGAAAAACAACCAATTATTTCCAAAAATTAGCCCTCATGCCAGCAAAATTGACCGAGTGTGATTTCAAGTTCGAGTCTGTCAAGACTATAATCACGGATTTCTTTCCAAAGTCTTATGGAGCCTGGTGGTTTTTGAATGTAAACCAATCAGATTTCAAAAAGGCTTTCAATGGTCACCAACTCCAAATGCTCTCCACCGCACCACAGGTGGCGATTCCTGCTTTCAAAGGGCTGAAAGAGAACTACAGGTAAAAGCTTTTAAAAACTAAAACTATTCTATTTTAATTTGTGGATTCAGAATTAATGTTCCTGAATCCAGCGCTGTTCTCGGAGCCCAGGTCAACCAAATCATCAATGAAGTTGCTGACCCATTAAATCAAGCTCAAGCTCCAAATCCTTCGGATGAAGAATTAGCTCGAGAAATTGTAAACAGGGCCAAAGAGCGAAAAAGAAAGGTCAAAAATCAGGTACATTAAAATTTGAACAAAAAATGTTTTCAAATTATTTTCGGGTTAATATATTAACCAAAGCCTCTTATAAAAAAGTCATCGAAAATTAATTTTAAGCTATTTTCAGCCACCAAAAAAGAAAGGAAAGAAGAAAAGGCCAATTCCTTTAAGCTCGTCGTCGTCGTCAGACACAAAAGACGAATCGTCCTCGTCAAGCGACGGTGAAGACAATTCTGAAGAAGATATGTATGCAGAACTTTCTCTTTAATATTAAAGCGATCTTTATAAGCATAATCATTCTTCAAATTTAGTATAGGAAAATACTCATAGGAATTCTTTATTAGATTAGAGTAGGCTGTCATAAAATTTTTGTTAGCTTGATTTCAAACACATCTGTCGAAATTACATCCTCAAAAACCGTTCTTTGTGAATTCACAATTAACTTACATCTTGTTAAGTTTAGACAGTAAAATGCCGGATTGGAAAAAATGGAAACAACTCTCGGATGAAGCTAAGATCTTAGACATTTGTCTACAAGCCTGTAATTGTGTCAGCAGAGGCTGGTACAACTGCGATTGCGAGGAACGAGATAATCAAAAATGGCTTAACGATTATCAACATGTCAGAAGATTCACACCCAGACCAGTACGCCCCATCAACAAAAACGGTAATTTCGTTATGGATAGGGATTCGGGACATATAAAAGGGCCGTATCTGTATACAGAATGGTTAGATTATAGCTGGAAACTTTTCGATTTAGTTCACGAGGTAATGAATGGTGAAAAAAACCCGGATTGGTCAGATATATTCTTCAGACATGAAGACGATTTTTATTCTGGATCGTACTCACATTTTTACCCAATTTTCTTAATAATGATTAACAAATTAGACGGTTTAGAAACTAAACACGGCATTAGCAATGACCTAACTAGAGGAATAGACCTTTACGAAACGATGATAGCGAAAGATATCAATAATCATAAATCTTTTAGAGGTAAAGGCGAAATGCATACTATACCCAGAATTCATAACGAATTTGCCTCCGAAATCCATAAAAAACGACCTCAAGATTTTTCAATTCGGGACTTAAATTTAGTCCATAACCTTATGAATAAAAGAGATTCCAAAAGGGCGAAAGCCATGAAAAAACATAATAAAGTACATAAACATGGAAATCTTATGTTTTTTAGACCAAAAATTGACCAAAATTTCGAAAAATGGTATTTACCATTAAAACATACCCCAGTTTGGTTTGATTATAAAACAAATTCTTGGTCATATCCACCGGATTTTAAGCTAAATCCGATACTCGCCAAATCTCAAAAAGAATTCATAGAAAAAACTATTTTAAAATGGCTAAGAACAGGTTGTATTTTCATCATGGATGAAAAGCCAGACCTCTGTACCCCTCTAGTGTTAGCCAACGTAAAAATTCCGGGTCAACCTGACCCCGATCCTACAAAAAAACCCAGAATGTGTCGAGACGGTGGTTTCGAAAAGGGAATAGAAGGGTTTTCGTTGCCCTGCAAACTTGAGGGTATGTATAATGTGTTAGATGCAATAAATAAAGGAGACCTAATGACCAAATCCGACGACAAATCTGGATTTCACTTACTGAAAGTCGGTAAAGAATCCAGACTTTTAACAGCCTTCGAACACGAAGGAAAATATTTTGGGTATATTGGAGGACCTTTCGGTAGCACAAAACTTCCAGCAGCGTTTCAAAGAGCCAATTTAGCGACAGCAAATTATCACAGAACTTTAGGAGGTCGTAATAATTTATATCTTGATGATAGATTAGTGTTGGATTCCAACAAGACCCTTATAAACAATGTGCCCAAAAATGGATGGGCACTAGCAGCGCTAGTGGTCTCGGCAGGAGGTTTCATCTCATTAGCCAAAAGTGATTTTGAACCAAAAACTAAACAAGAATTCCTTGGATTAAATTTAGATACAGAAAAGACGGAAATTTCAGTCCCAGAATACAAATGGGTTGCCTTCACGAAAATATTAAATCGCATATTAAAAGATGGAAAATGTTCGTTTTTGGAGATTCAAAAAATTCGTGGAAAAGCAGTTTCATTCATTCTTTGTAACCCATTAACCAAATTATTTATTCGAGAACAAAATCGGTTTATAGCGCAAGCAAATAAACAGAATACACAAAATTCTAATATACTAGTATTAGATTCGGATTTGATTAATGAGCTAAAAGAATGGCTGAAACTTGATTTTCTAAAAATGAAAAACAACTTTTCCCCACAGGATCTTGATGATTATCATCACAAACTTTCATTTACGGATGCCAGTAGTTTTTCAGCAAGTGCAGTCGTCTTTACCGATAAAGAAGATTGTTTAATTGCTCAATGGTTCTTCGATGAAGAAATTCAACAAGAACCAATTTATCTAAAGGAAGCCCTAGCCATTTATTGGATGTTAGATAAATATAACGCAGAATTCAAATATAAAAGGCTTATCCATTTTTGCGACAACCAAAATGTAGTTTTTGCTTACAATGGCCAGGGTTCTAAGACAAAAAAGTTGCAAGCCATCATAAAACTCATTTATTTAAAGATTCATGAAATTAAAGCAAAACTTACAATGTATTGGATTAATACAAAAGATCAACTAGCTGACGGTCCTAGTCGATATGTTGATTGGAACGAAGAATTTATCCCAAAGTCTATTTTCTTTAAAATCTGTGTTAATCTTAACATCGAACCTACTTTAGACGCATTCGCGTCAAAAGCCAACACAAAATGTAGAAAATGGATAAATTTCGGTCTTGAGGGCGACGAAAATTGTCTAGGATATGATTTCTTTAGCGTAAAGCCTATAACTTTAAAAAATGAGTTTTTATGGGTATTTCCCCCTAAAAACATAGTTAACAAAGCGGCCACACATCTTTTCAGGTTTTATAAAAACCATAATTTTGCTTTTATGTTTCACTCCTTCGGAGAATGGCCACTAGGTATTGCCAGTCTTATAGAAATGGGCGGTCAAGTGTTCACTATCCCAAATTGCCCCGTCACTATAGTACCGGCCGAATTCCAACTATTTTTTGAAAATCAATTATATTATGGGTTCTGGAATTCCAAAATTAAAAGTACCAAAATACTTTTATACAAACCAACCTAATTTAAAATGTCGGATTAAAATTTAATCAGAATTTAATTTTGATTAGAGCGTTTAGAATGAACCGAAGAATGAGAAAACTCGCACGATTGTTGTCCATGATTGCGTTCAAGGAAGCTCTTGACGTACAAGTGGACATTCTGGAGCAAAATGTAGATGGTGTTTCAAATCATGACATCAGAACATTGCTTACAGAAGAATTGCTTAGAGTTACAACTGAAAATTTAAGAGCCACTCGGGACATTTGTAGACTGTCCAGATCCTTAAATTTGTCTGTAACTTATCGACGAACGACTTAGATTGTTAATTAAGTTAAAAATTTACCTTGTTTAGACAGCAAAATCTGGGTGATAACACCCCGAACCTACAAGTCAAAACAATGTCGCTCAACCAAGAGGTAAAATTAAATATATTTACGAAAATGTTATATAACGCCAACCTTAAGCAAAATCAAGACGTGGTCGCTTTCAACAACCTAGACATCTACAGTTTTGATGCAAATGGCAACCTCAACGGTACCTCTTGGCCCTCATTTTGGTTTTCGAAAGTTAAAACCGAATATCTGAGAGAAGCAGAGGCCAAATTACCGGATATGGCCTTCAAATTTGCCTTGGTAAATTTCCTCAATGAAATTGATGAGGTACAAAATTAATCTAAAAAAATTAAAACCATTAAAATAATTTTAGATATCAAAAACACGAAACGTGTTTATCGAAGCTCGAGACGAACTGGTTATTGAAGCCTTAAAATTTGTGCCATGGCTAAATTCGGAAGCACAACTAGCCTTTTACATCAATGTTCAATTCTGGATGATTTCATCCCGAATCTATGTGAAAGCAACTTCCACGGGATTTTCTATTTTGCTAGCAGATGAACATTTCAAATGGAAAACCGACGCTTTTTTCAGTGTCGAAAATTAGAAAAATGCCCATTTTTCTAAGTTTTTCCAGTTCAATTGAACTCGAACTTTAAATAGGTCTTAACCATTAGTCCTTCTAGAATGCCCAGAATGAAAAAAACTGAATCACGTGAATATGCTCTGGCCTACTACAACTCATTCATTTCGGGTTGGGAAACCAAAAAGAAAATTCTCATCGAAGAATTTCAAAGAGTTAATCTGTTCAACGCATCATTTGATGAAGATTCTTTCAAAGATCCCGATTGGATGACAAGCTGGAAAATTCACAAGCCAAATCGCTCAACTCTTGAAATAGGTGAAGCTTTAAAGTTTATGACTTTAGCCGAACCCTTTTTGGAATTGAGAAAACAGCAAGTCATAATGGACCTTGCCAAAAATGAAAACAACGATGATTGGGCAAATATTCGACAAAAGTTACAGTCCACTTTTGAAGAATTAGAAGCTGCCTCGTATTTCGATGCCCAAACTCTCATCGATGCTTTGGCTACATTGTCCTTCATGTCAATTTCAAAAGGCTCTTTCAAAGATTTTGAACTATTCATTTGCAATTATTCAAACACTAAATTAAAATGCAAACGAAAATCAAATTCTCAGGTAAATTATTGTCAAAATAATTTATTAAAAATTTCATTATGAAATTAAAATAGCCTGAATTAAATAATTCCGAACTTAATTTGATTAAATTATCCTTTTTCAGGATGATCCAAGAAAAATGACAAAGGCCAAGAAGTGCAAAAAACGAGGATCATCTCCTTTATCCGCTTCAAAAGTTCATCCCTCAGTTGGAATCATGGCTATTGAAATTTTAAACAAAAAAATGTTTAATCCCACCACTGGGAAAATCAGAAGTGATGCCTTCGTTTGCTTGGGTTACTTAGTAACCATAAAAATTCAACAACGGGTCCAAACAGCGGTCTCAGAACATTTGGAAGTACTGAAAAAGAACGAGTCAAAAAATGAGGTGAAATTCTTTGATGGTTAAAAAATTTAAAAGTACTAATAAATTCTTAGAACAAGCATGAAGACAACGAATTCGGGTTCAAAAAAGAACCAGATTTAGGCTCAAAATCCGACGTAAGCATAAATTATACCGCATAATTGACAGCTAAGCCTTATGAATATAACTAAAACTAATATTCAGGATCTGGCAGATTTTCAACAAAAACTAGAACAACTCTCAGTTTTAAATGATGAAACCGCAGACATCTTGAAGAAAGTAGAAAAATCACATGACGAAATGTCAGAATTATTTGCGGAAACATCAGAGTTCAGATCATCAGAACTTTACACTGACATGGACTAGCTACCTTTCCTATTCTTGATCTTGTTTGATCACGATCCTTCGAGGGTTAACTTTTGTACCGAAAGACTTTATTTTTGAATGATGAACAAAAGTTACAGAAAGTAATAGATTCTAATGTCATTATATTTCAGATGTCGGATTTGAAAGATGTAAAAAAGATCAAAGACAAACTCCGAATCCCCATCGAAGTCAATGTCAATGATGATGTCAACCGGGCTAGGTATTTATTTCGGAACTTCTTTAGTTCAAAACCATCTTAAATTAATTTTAAGACTCAAATACCACGCAACCAAGAAAAAGGATGACATGTTTGACAGAATCGATCGAGATGTCGAGCTGGCAATCCTTGATTACAATCATGCTTTGGAGGAAGAAGATAAAGCTCAGGTTTGTAACCAAAACTCTGTTATTAATAACAGTTCGTATGTTTATTTACATAAAACGAACTAAAAATTAAAATATTTTAGAGCCATTGGTTAAGACGAGCCGAGCTCTCGAAGAATTCTTCGCTAACCAGATCAGCAAAAGATCTTATCTTGGAAAAACAATCAGTGGAATACTTTCAAAAAAGATTCAAGTCCAAACAAAAAGCAAGGCAGAAATGCAAAAGCAATGTGGACAAGCGTACTAAACTGAGAGACGAAGAAAAACTAGTCCTCTCAGGGTACGAAGACAAACGTGAAAATTTTGTCTATCATGATGGAACCTCTTACACCATCAAGTGGTCCTCACTTCCAAGGTTAGAATTGGTCAGAATGAGATAACAAATTCTCATTTCAAGTCTGGAAAAATAATTTTCCCGAAATTTTAATCTTCAACCCTGAAATCTAAAAGAATTCTTAAGTTATCTTGGCGATCACCCACTGAATCTTTTTCGAGATCGAGAAGACCCACAAGTTATTTATGTTATGATCAAAAATAAACTTACGGATCATCTCGAAAAAGATTTTTACCTGGCAAATGCAATCACGCTTACTAAACGCTTGCATGATGCATTACCAGATGAATTTCTCAACACTCGCCATTACATAATGGAGATCTGGAAACTCCTTTCCAGTAAAACTGGAGACACGTCCTTCACTAGAAAAATTGGACTAAAAATCACATCCATGCTACTGGGACCAGTACATCAAGCCAAATTCGACAACCTTATGGATCGAATTGAAGACAGCCCATGCATGAAAGAACCCTTTGACCGTGATACACGCCACAAAATGATAGACAGCATGCGCCTTCTCGAAGGACATGAAAAGTTGGGCGGTTTACACAACTTGTCAAAGAAACAACTTGATCTCGTATCTTTATACGCGAATAATAAAATCGCCAAACCGGCAAAGAAGGAGTTCAAAAAACGGTCAAAGGTTCAAAAGGTATCCAAAAAACCAAAAAAGGACAAGCGTGGCAAGCCTCCAAAAAGAGAACAAAAGCCAATGGTAGAGAATGGCGGTCAAAAACCAAAGCCCTTTGATAAAGGTGAGAAACCAGAGAAGGCTAAAATTGACAAAATCGGCAAAAAGGATCTCAAAAAGATAATCCAATTAGCTGAGGTCAGTATTTTAGCAAAAGGACTTCTAATCCGAAATAATATTAAAAAATTTAGGAACGTGACCAAACTGGATAGTGATCAATGAACGATCAAGAACTTAAAATCAAAAAATATTTTGAAAAACGTCCTGTATCTCATACTACCATTATTCAATTAGCAAAAGGAATGTATGAATTTGACTGCTTCAAATCCAAAACCCTCTTAACAACTAGGCACCTCCAAAAACTTATTAGAAAAATTCTAAATATTTTGAAAGCTAGTCCGATCCTTAAAAACAAAGTCGAGAATTCCATTTTTGACACTATTCAATCCTATAGAACACAGGGAGGAATGAGAGTTAAGCATGCACCCCTTAAATCTCCACTTAAACTAAGATTAGTTATGCATAGGCTCTATTTCTCTAAGAAATCGAATTTCAAAAACGCCAAAAAATTTTCAATTGAAAAAATTACGCGTAACAAAATAGCAGCCCTTATGGCATTATTTTGTTCTATTTCATGTAGACGTTGGATAGACATAACCAGAATTAGGTGGGACAACTTAGAATTTTGTCACATAGATGGAATCATAGCGGCAAAATTCTTTATTGCATGTTCCAAGAAAAATTTAGGAACTAGAAATGAAGGTCTGACTCTTATCAAAGATGACTCAGAATTATGTCCCATTAAACTACTTATTCAATTTTGGATTCAAATGGGCAAACCTAAGTCGGGTTTTGTCTTTCCATGTGTACACACAAAAAGAAAATTCCCAGAGAACATTCTCTGCGACCTTTGGTATACAAAACGATGTCCTGGACATAGAATGGGGCCAAAAATCTTCTCTTGTAACGGAGAAATAAATGGAGAAACAGCCTTCAGAATTTTCATTAGAGAAGCGCGTAAATGTGGATTTTCCAAACCACCAACCAAAAATACTTTTCGTAGGTTAGGTGTCATTATGGCACATAAATTAAAATTGACCAGAGACCAAATAACGGCTACCTTCGGGTGGAAGCATGACTCAGATATGCCCTGGCATTATCTACAGGACGAACTTTCGACGTCCAGAGAAGGACTAGCTTTCAAATTATCGGAAAAAATTAGGGAAAACGAATTTTCGTTTTTAGATGACGTCATCATAAAAAATTAGAGATACTTAGTATCTAGATCCTTATTTAGAATGAATAGTTCCATTCCATTAGATTGTCAGCCCATTACTCACTACCGCTATATTTCCACGAGATCAGTTTATTTGTGTGCTATTCTGAGTGCTCATTGGTTCAATTGGCAGCCTATCACAGGTCGTCAAATCCGAACTGAAATCAACCAACTAGGTTGGGTTCAAATAGCTAAAGCAAAATCCGGATTTTGGTTCAAATATTCGGTCCTATTTAATGGGCAAAAATTACAAGTCGAATTCTTCATCAGAACCAGACCTGTAACCATTCCAGAATTGGAATTCTCTATTAGCAACACATTTTAAACTGCATTAGGAAAATTTTAGATGACAAACCATACCTCGTTTTCGGTCTCATTCGCGGACGGCAACATCCAAGACTTCCTCACTTCGTTGGTCTGGAGAAATTATTCTCCCAAACAGAAAGATGATCTCCTGGACGAAATGCTAAACGTCAACAATGAATTTGCCATTGTCAACGTTTTTCCGCAAGAAAAATTAATTGAACTAACGTTCAAAAGAAATCTGATTGATTGCTCGTTTATTGCAGGGAAATGGGTAGAGCTTCAAGACTTCGAAGCTTTCCACACCCACGCAAAACCCTACCAATCCTGACAGAATAAATTAGGCTTTAAAATCGGAATTAACATTAATTCAGAATGAATCCTTTCGAGGTAAACCAATTCATCAAAACGGTCACCGTCAACTCTCAAGCAAAATTCAACCGAAAAAGGAAGAATGCTTCTTGCCCACTGACAAATGATCAATTTGACGCGGCGGCAACTATCAACCAAAAGGATTCGATCAATGTCATTGATCTCACAGGTCAAGATAAGATCGCGAAGAAGGCCTTCGAAAACCTGACTCAATATATCATCAAGGTAAATCAAGATGATCTATTATCGTCAATAGATTTTATTATAATATTTTATTCAGACAATCGAAAATGGCACTAAAATCTTTCTATCCAATATTCTGGAACGATCGATGGAACTCCAAATCGAACTCGAATTGAATTCAACTCCCTGTCTCGCTCTTGATAAAGCTATCACGAACATTGCCAAAGAATTCAACTCGAATGAAGGCATCACAGCCAGACGAGCTGTTGTTTACCTGCTTGAAGCCACCACTCTTATTCCGGGGGTCTTCAACGTCGAAATGCTTCAGAATAGACAGCTATTGCAAGATTACTTGCACGGACCCCAACATAGCAAAAATTTCAGCATTCAAACCTTGGAATATAAAATTGCTATGGCTCCGGACATCTACCGATCTCCCTCTATCCGAAAAAGTGGTTTAAAACGTTCAAAACACACTCAAACGGATTTAATTAACCCATCCCAAGGCGAAATTTTGAATTTTGTAAATCCAAATTATTCCTTGGAATGGGTTCTCGAGTCTTAAATTAAAACCAAGAAAAACTTCAATGAAATGTTTTCTTGCTTTAAATTAAGCACGATTATACCTCACAACCTAAAAATGGGATAAAACTAAAGTAGGGATTTTAACATAGTTAGGATACAATATCCCATTAGGTTATAATACTAGTAGAACGATAAGTAATGTCTAAATTCCGCCTAGGAGCTTATGCGGCTCTATCCATTACTTAGTTAAGAATTTAGGATATTATTATGTGACTATCACATTCTGTAAAACTCTAAAATAATAAAATTCTAGTTTCGATCTACGCGTGTGCTTATTTGTTTCATATTTCTCCATTCTTATAATTCGCGAGAAAATCAAATAATTGTGGTTAAATTTGAATATCAGCTAGATTATCAAATTTAGGGAGTATTGTTTCGATTTTCCAAACTTTTACTCTAACCCACCCTATTTTAGTTAAAATTTCGGGTTCACTGAACCAGATTTTATCTAAACCTCCCAACATTATTAATGTTCTAAATTCAGCTCCGCTCACGCGGCTCTATCCATTACTTAGTTAAGAATTTAGGATATTATTATGTCCCACTGATCGGTAACCCATCCATTTTTTTTTATTTTGACGCTACCGAAAGACCATCCACTTCACGGTGAAGTCTTCACCCCAGGACGGTTTATTCTCTATCATGGGACCATCCACTTCACCCAGGACCGCATTAATTCCCTCTTTTAAATCGTTCACTTTCCCTTTTTCGGACCGACTATTTTCCCCGTTTGGGTCGTTCACTTTTATCCTTGAAGACTGTGTACTATTTTCCCTTTTTGTCCATTACCTTAAACTTTGGATGTCAATATTTTAGATGTTCAAATGATTATAAAAAAATCATAACGTTTTTATCTAGCTCAAAAAACGGAAAGTCAAAATAAATAAATATTTGTTTATTTTTGTAGATCAATCTGGCCTCACCCAGAAG